>JAJOOS010000342.1:0-65337 GCA_029582725.1 Solanum chiquidenum
CACTGAAAAAGGGTGTTTTCACTTGCCAAGGTAAGAACCATGAACTTCTTGCTTACGTGGATCCACTAGCTAATGTCTATCTAGACAGCCTATGGTGGCACATAGTTTATGGGACATGGGTAATCATCACTTTTTCACTCATTGCTAAGCATAATTCCCATAAAATATTCATTATTCTTAACTTTCCTTAACATTCATGAGACACAGGTAATCACCACTTGTCTTATCATTGGAGGTCATGGGTAATCACCGTTTGCCTTATTATTAGAATAGCTTCTTAAATTTGATTCATTTTAGGTGAGAATACCTTTCAACCTTAGAATCATTTATGTGAGAAAACCTTTCACATTCATGCAATGGGTAATTTTGTGAGAAATTATTCTTCTTCTTCTTTCTCTTTTTCTTCTTCTTATTCTTCCTCTTCTTCCTCTTGTTCTTCTTCTTGTTCTTGTTCTTCTTATTCTTGTTCTTGTTCTTCTCCTCCTCCTCCTCCTCCTCCTTTTCCTCATCCTCCTCCTCCTTCTTCTTCTTCTCCTTCTCCTTCTTCTTCTTCTCCTTCTTTTTCTTCTCCTTATTCTCCTTCTTCTGCTCCTTCTTGTTCTTCTCCTTCTCTTTCTTCTTCTTGTTCTCCTTCTCATCCTTCTTCTTCTTCTTAGCCTTCTCCTTCTTCTTCGTCTTCTTCTCCTTCTTCTCCTTCTTCTTCTTCTCCTTCTTCTTCTTCTCCTCCTTCTTCTTTTCCTTCTTCTTCTTCTCTTCCTTCTTCTTCTCCTTCTTATTATTCTCCTTGTTCTTTTTCTTCTCATCCTTCTTCTTCTTCTTCTTCTCCTTCTCCTTCTTCTTCTTCTTATTCTTCTTCTCCTTCTTCTTCTTCTTCTTATCCTTCTACTCATTCTTCTTCTTCTTCTCCTTCTCCTTCTACTTCTCCTTCTTATTCTCCTTGTTCTTCTCCTTCCCCTTCTCCTTCTACTTCTACTTCTCCTTCTTCTCCTCCTCCTTTTTCTTCTCCTTATTTTTCTTCTTCTCCTTCATATCCTTCTCCTTCTTCTTCTCATTCTCCTTCTCCTTCTTCTCTTTCTTCTTCTTCTTCTCCTTCTCCTTTTCCTTCTTCTTCTTCTCCTTTTCCTTCTTCTTCTTCTTTTTCTTCTTCTTCTTATTCTTTTTCTTCTTCTTCTTCTCCTTTTTCTTCTCCTCCTCCTCTTCCTCCTTCTTATCCTTCTCCTTCTCCTTCTCCTTCTCATTCTCCTTCTTCTCCTTTTCCTTCTCCTTCTCCTTCTCCTCCTCCTCCTCCTCCTCCTTCTTCTTCTTATTCTTCTTCTTTTTCTTCTTTTTATTCTTGTTCCTCTTCTTCTTCTTCCTCCTCTTCTTCTTATTCTTAGAGAGAGAAATATTTGAGAGGATGACGAACTCTTCTTTTGAGAATTTGAGAGAATGAATTGATTTGAAACACTTTGGGTTTAAAAACATTTATATAGGGTTTCTAATAGGGAATAAAATGACATTGTATTAGGCTAGAATGATTAGGAAAAAACCAAAAGTCGTCATAAATATAACTACCGACTCCCGTTGATGACCCAACCTACGGTCCGTTGGTCAGACTACGAACCATACTGGTTTCTCAGTAATGGGTTCAGAAACTAAGATTTTTGGACTCCCATTGATTCACCATGAACGGTCTGTGGGTTCACCTATGGGTCATACATGCCTAGTCATGGATCTCAAGTTTGACTCTGAAATTTCTCTAAGCTTGGGACTCACTAAAAAAACCTACCTACGGCTCTTGCATTGGACGACGGGCCGTCCTGATGAACCATCGGAAAAGTACTGGAACCTAACATTCTAGACTGGCTTACCACGACCCCAACTACGGTCCGTGGTTTGACCTACGAACCATTGGTGGTTTCGTCTATGTTGGAACCAGAGTTTTTGAAAAACAGAAATTTTTCTTCCTTTGAATCTAAGGTGTTACAAAACCAAGTCAGAAAACTCCATCAGAGAAAGCGATTCACCGAATAAGAAAGGTGTCCTTTCAAACATCGCCTAAAATAATAGTGTGAAAGGAAAGATTGAATGATCGAAAGACCAACCAAGGTGGTACTCGGTGATTCGCTTAATGTGAAAGTATCATTCAAACGAGTTTACCAACTGAGGTTCAAACACATGAATCCTGAGAATAAAAAGGTGAGCTAAAGAGGAAGAAAAGATTCACCGGATAAGCCTAGTGAGCCCGACTAATGTCATCGATTGAGTCACGTATTGGGTTTTGGCCTAATTTTTGGTAATTATAAATAGCCCAAAGGAGAGAGAAATTGGATATGATGAAATGAAATCAAGTAGAGTAGAAATCTAAAAAGAAAAATTTAAGAGAGAGAACGCTTTACCTTTTTAAAGAACTTTTTTCTAGCTTATGGGGTTTTCAACTTTTGTAATTGAAATTGATAAATTAAAGTTGAATCCACAGTGGGTTTACTTGTAATTTCTTAATTTCAAGTTGTTCATGGCTGCTTTCATGGAAGGTATAATCTCTTTACTTTTTGTGATGGGTGGCTAAAATCCCAACATCTAGGCCGTGCAATTATGGGGTTGGTTGTTGATTTAATGTAGTGGGTATTTTCCCATGCTCTGTTTTTTTGCTATTCATGCATGAATTTGGTGTAATTAGCATGTGTATAATTTATGGGTTAAGGTTGCAAACTTAATTAGTACTTCTGATCTTTGGTTGATGCGAAAAAATATTGATTGGAGTGGGTAACTAGTCCAATACTAGCAATTTAGGTTGATGTCTATGACTTGCTTGAAAATATAGGTTTTGGATCCGATCTATTTACCCTATTTCTGGATCTAAAGAGAGAATAAAGTAATGTTTTGGGTGGTTTTGATTTACAATTAAATGATACCGAAAGGAGACTTTCTGCATAGATGCTTTGAGATCAAAAGATGATTAGCATCAATGAAGATTACTTACCCTATTCATGAATATTCATCACTATAGAGCAACACAATTACCTCTATTTGACATTGATTTCCAATCCCTGCACCCCTATAAATCATGTGTATTCTTGAATTCTTCAAAATATTAGTTTAATTGTGATAATTGATAACCAATTTTATTTTTTAAATATGTGGAATTATCCACCCACTTGTTCTTACTAATACAAATGAGCAATTTTAAACTCTAAATTTCTTGATAAGAATTCTCTACGATATACCATTCCATGTGGGATTCGACACTGACTCTTCATTGGGTTTTTTATTCACTATGATCGTTGTCCCTTTTATTTGGTTTTAAATACTCCATCCGTTTATAAAAGAATGGCCTAGTTTGACTTGGAACGAAGTTTAATAAAAGAAGAAGACTTTTTAATCTTGTGGTTCCAAATTAAAGTTATGTCAAATGTACCAAAATTCCCTTTAATCTTGTGGCCTTAAACATGCCACGTGGAAAGTTAAAGTTAGAGTGTTTCCAAAAATGGAAGGTCATTCTTTTTGAAATAGACTAAAAAAGGAAATTAGGTCATTCTTTTTGAAACGGAGGGAGTAGGACATTTGAGAATATCATGCACCGGTGTTCTCTAATATTGAATTGAGATCGAGCTACCACTAATTAAGGATTAAGGTGGAGGACATCCCTAAGACTACCTTTAGGACTCGGTACGACCTCTATGAGTTCTGAGTAATATCTTTTCGGTTGACTAATGCCCCAACAATGTTTATGGAGTTGATGAGCCATGTGTTCTGGACCTACTTGGACTAATTTTTATAGTGTTAATCGATTGAATCTTGGTCTACTCTGATAATATAAAGAAGTATTTGAGGATTATATTCCACGCCTTAAGAGATCAACAATTGTATGCCAAATTAACTAAATGTGAGTTTTGGCTTGGGTCTGTATCATTCTTGGGGAACGTAGTGTCCAAGGATGGCATTATGGTGGATCCAGCGAATATTGAGGCAATTTGTATTTGGGCCATGCCTGCTTCTCCTACTAAGGTTCATAGTTTTGTCAGGTTATATGGCTATGATAGACGGTCCGTGGAGGGGTTTTCTTCTATAGCGGAACCTTTAACTAGATTGAATTAGAAGAATGTTTGCTTCTAGTAATCTGATGTGTGTGAGATGAGCTATTTGAAGTTCAAGGCCGTGTTGACTTCACCGCCGATTTCGACTCTACCTGTTGAGGACCAAGGGTTTAGGGGTGTATGATGTACTGTAGTTCTGCTAGTGTTAGCCTAGGTTGTGTTTCGATGCAATAGGGTAGAGTTATTTCTTATGCATCCAGGCAACTGAAAGTTCACAAAATAACTACCACACTTATGACTTTGAGTTGGTGGCAGTCGTCTTTGTGTTGATGATTTGGCGGCACTACTTGTATGGAGATCACTGCGAGGTGTTCACCGACCATCACAGGATCCAATATATTTTCATCCAGATGGACCCTAATCTGAGACATCGCAGGTGGTTGGAGTTACTGAAGGACTGTAGAATTTATATTCTTTATCACTCGGACAAGGATAATGTGGTAGCAGACGCCTTAAGCCGGAGGCAGGAAGCATGGGGAATTTTTCTTTCTTAGGTATTGAGGAGAGACATAAGGATGCAGACATTTAGTCCTTAGCCAACCGGATGGTCAGACTTGATATTTTTTAGTCAGGCAGGGTGCTTGCGTGTGTTGAGGCTAGATATTCATTAATGGAGCGAATTCATGCACAATAGTTTGATGACTCCCAGTTCAGGGTGATTCGGACAAAATTATTAGCAGTGAGGCTAAGAGGTGACCTTTGATTCATATGTCGTTTTGAGGATTGAGGGTCGCACCTGTGTACCTAGAGTTGGTGAGTTAGTTGGGCTGATTCTTTAAGAGTCTCAATGTTCTAGGTACTCTATTCATCCTAGTGCTACGAAGATGTATCATGATCTGAGGCAGCCCTATTGCTTGTATGGGATGAAGAGGGATGTTGAAAAGTTCATGTCTAGGTGCTTTAACTGTCATCTACTAAAGTACCTGCCACAATCCAAAGTATACCCTAGATATGAAATGTCATATAGGATCCTGAGAGGCCCTACATACAAAACTTGACATACATCCAACACAATAGAATACACAACAAGAGAGTTTAATTAAGATATCGCATACCATGAAAGAGAGTTTGAACATAAATGCAGAATCATAACTATGTATTGAAAAGCCATTCTAAACTTTCATAAGAGTGGTTGGCATGTAACCCATAAACTACGTACAAAGTCTCAAGAATAAACAATAAAAGAAATAAAGGGTCTTCATATATTTGCCCTCAGAGAATGAGAACTTACTAATCCAATAGCTAATAGTAATCCAAATATAGCCACGAGCATGAGGAGAAGAGTCGGATATTATATTATGAAACAATATAGGCACAAGTATGCATTAGTACATGGAATGTACTATGGAGAAATATGCATAAACATTGACATGATATCATAGTAGGCTTAAAACATGTAATGCATGACCAAGTAGAACATTTAAAGTCTTAGAAAGCAAATTCATTAAAACCATGAGACAAGGTCAAGCATTAATAAAATGTATAATGAAAGGTTTAAAGGAAAAATCATAGTTCTTTTGTGGGATATTAGTTTTCACTGACAATAGACCATGTGAGCTATAACATAGAACCTTGTGTAACTCCCACACTAAAAATGGAGAGTCCACTTGCAAAGTTAGAACTCAGTATCATATCATTAATGCTATGTGTATCAACTAGCTAATTCTCTTAAGACAATATTATATCATGGCACATGTTTGGAACTAGAGATTGGAAATAAAGACTACCCTATTTGAGCCTACACCTCAAAGTCCTCTCGGTGCTAAGTTAAATTCCAACAGAATAGATAAAGTCAATTATCAAAGCATAACATCAGGAAAGACAATAATCATACCAATCCAAATCATAAAGTCATATAAGATTAGCTCCTTTCAAAACCATGATTTCATAACTTCATTCATGTATGCACTTACCTTCCTAATCATCTAAAATTATGATTTCATTCAAATGTAAAACCTTCTATAGTAATCGACCAAACTCAAGAAACCCCTTAAATACGAAGAGGACAAAGGTCTAGGTCAATTCTTAATTGCTTTGATCTTCTTAGGATCAACTTGAATACCATCACCGAAGACAATATTTCAAAGGAAGAACACACCTCAACTAAAACTCACATTTGCTTAACTTAGCATATAATATCATATCCTTGATAATTTGCAACACAATCCATAAATGCTCAACATGCTCATCCTCACTCCGAGAATAAATCAAAATATCATCAATAAACACATTCATGAATATGTCAATAAATTGCTTGAAGACCCTATTAATCAAATCTTGAATGCCGCCGCTGAATTAGTCAAACAAAAATACATCACTAAAAACTCATAGTGGCCATATCAAGTTCAAAAAGTTGTCTTCAAAATGTCACTCTCCTTTACCCTGAATTGGTAATAAACCGAATAAAGATCAATCTTAGAGAAGTAACTCACTCCTTGGAGTTGATCAAACAAATCATGTATCCTTAGAATCATATACTTATTCTTTATTGTAGTCTTATTCAATTGTCGATAGTTAATACATATTCGAAGGGAACCATCTTTCTTTCGATCAAGGAATACCGGAGATCCCCATAGAGAGATACTTGGTCTAATGAATCCCTTATCCAACAAATCCTTCAATCGGTCCTTTAATTCTTTATGTTATTTCAGGTACATATAGTAAAGAGGAACAGAGATAGGCTGCGTATCTGAGAGAAGGTCAATACCAAAGTCTATTTCCCTTTCGAAAGGTATACCAGGAAGTTCATCGAGAAACACTTCTAGAAACTCATTTACAATAGGAACTGACTTAAGAGTGTGGGTTTAAGAATTTGTGTCCCTAACCCAAACAAGATGATAAATTCAACCTTTAGAAATGATATTCCTAGCCTTTAAGTAGGATATTAATTGATCTTGAAGAACATAGTTTCCCTATTTCCATTCTAAGATAGGTTTGCTTGGAACCTGAATTGTGACCACTGGGTCCTACAATCTATCACAGCATAAAAAGAAAGAATCCAATCCATACCAAGAATATCATCAAAATCTAACATATCAAGCTCTAGAAGATCACCACGAGTGACTCAATGATAAAGAGAAGCAAGGCAATTTCTATAAACTCTCTTAGCAATAATAGAATCACCAACATGAATAGAGACAAAAGAGGGATTAGAAAGGATTTCAAGACCAAAATCAAATCTCATGGCCATATAAGGAGTAAAAAATTACAATATAGCACCTAGATCATGCAAAGCATACACATAAAAATGATAGACTTTCAACATATCGGTCACAATATTTGGACAACCCTCATGATCCTGTCGAGTTAGAGTCTAGAACCTATTCTAACGAGGAGAACCAAAATTAGAATCACTAGACATAGCTTTCCTACCATCCTTTCCATTATTAGCCTGCAAAAAATAATCCTTCACTTTGTGACTACTCTTCGCACAATAAAAACATCCATTCATACTGGCTAATCATTTTTCCGAGTGAATCTTGCAACACCTATGGAAAGCGGGAATAGAAGATCCATTTCCATCAATTCCTTGAGGATTTGGGTTAGACACCCTAACTTTGTTGAACTTAGGAGCCAGAGCATTTGAAGAACCTTGACTGAAGAACTTTTGCTGAAATTAAGAATGTCTGTATCTACTAAACCTTGAATGAGAAAAGTCTCCATCACCAGTCCTTGCCCTCTTATATTCCCTAGCCCTCTCCTTTAGATTATCCTTTTCAATTTTTTGGGCATGTGCCATCAAACTGTAGATATTCATCTTCTTAATAAACATGGCGGTACAACACTCCTTGACCATCATTTCGGATACACCCGACATAAACTTGATCATCCTTGCCCTAGAGTCGACAACTATAGTTGGGCCATACTTAGTCAATTGAATAAACTTCAAAGCATACTCTTTAACACTCATATTTCTGTGATGAAGATTAGTGAGCTAAAACACTTTTGTCTCTCTCATCTCAAGAGGAAATAAATGATTAAGAAAATTTCATTTGAATTTCTCCTAATCAAAAGGACCAACATCAATAACCCTCTCTTCCTTCCATTTGTTGAACCAAACTTCAATGACACATTTGAGTTGATAAGCACTGAATTATGTCTTTACCACCATTGACACTCTCATAATCTCCACTATCTTATAAATCTCTTCAATGAACTCTTGAGGATTCTCATACCCGTTCGACCCATGGAAATTTGGGGGATTCATCCTAGTTAAGTCCTTTACCCTTATCACTATTATACCTATATTTGGGTTCACATGAACAATGGCCTCTCTATTAGTTTGGGTCATCATAGCTTGAGAAAACACTTGGAAAGAAGCTCGAGATGGGCATGACTAACTTGTTCAACCAAAGGATCGATAGGTACTTGAGGAGTCTTGTGCTCCACATCATTAGCTACATTGCTTATTATATTAGCTCTTCGAGGAGGAATATCCTGAAAAGCATAGGACTAGATTTAGGATAAGGATCCTTATAGAGATAAACTCTATGGAATGAAATTAGAGTAGTGAAATAAGTGATGTCTCTGAAATTCTTTATAGCCTCCTATTCATATATATGGCAAGTTTCACATTCATGAATAAGAATCTACTCAACTCTGCTTGTCAAACATTCTAGGACCTTTTAAAAGACGTTGTGATTTGATTACCAAGTTTTTCATGACCCAAAGTATACCGTAGACATGACATGGCATATAAGACCTCGAGGGGACCTACACAAGACACTTGATATACATCCAACACAATAGAATATACAATAAGGGAGTTTACGTAAACATCTCATATCATGAAAGAGAGTTTGAACATAAATATGGAATCATAACTATGAATTTACAAGCCATTCTAAATTGTTAGAAGAGTGGTTGGGGCGTAACCCATAAAACATGTATAAAGTCTCAAGAGTAAACAATACAAGCAATAACTGGTTTTCATGGATTTCCCCAAGGAGTATGAGGACTATTCAATCCAATAGCTAATAGTAATCCAAATCTACGCCACGAGTGGGAGGAAAAGCATTGGATCCTATATTATGAAACAATATAGGCACAAGTATGTATTGGTACATGGAATGTACTAAGTATAAGGTAATATGCATAAATGTAGATATGATATCATAGTAGGCTTAAAACATGTAATGCATGACCAAGTAGAACATTTAAAATATTAGAAATCAAAGTTATTAAAACCATAAGAGAAGGTCAAGCACTAATAAGAGACATAATGAAAACTTTGAAGGAAAAATCATAATTCTTTTATAGGATATTAGCTTTAACCGACCATAGACCGTGTGAGCAATAACATGAAATCCAGTTTAACTCTCACACCAAAAAGGGAGAGTCTACTTTCCAATGTAGAACTCGGTATCATATTATTAATACTATGTGGATCCATTTGCTAAGTCACTTAAGAAAATCCTACGGGGTGTGTAGTTTAGAACAAGAGATTGCTACTATAGACTACCTTATTTGAGCTTCCCCCGTAAAGTCCTATTGGTGTTAAGTTAAATCTCAACATAATACATAAAGTAAATTATCAAAGCATAATATTAGAAAGACAATAATCATAATACCAATCCAAATCGTGAAGTTGTATAAAAGAGGCTCCTATCAAAACTATGATTTAATAACTTCATTCATATATACACTTATCTTCCTAAGAATCTAAAATCATGATTTTCTTTCGAATTGTGAGAATTTTTTTTACAAATCATTGATACTTAACTTAAAATCATCCGTAAATCATAACTTCATTCTTTCATAAAACATGCATATAATCTCTTATCAATTCATGACCATAGTTCATAGTTCATTAGTGAAAATCAAAGTATAAAGCATGAATTTATAAGAAATAAATTATAAATCATGTAATTAGGTAAAATCATGAAAAATAAGATAGAATAACATCATATGAATCATAATCAAAAGGACCCATGAAGATTGATGTAAAACCCTAATTGAATTGGGTGAAATTGAATTGGAGATTGAAGTTATTTTGGGACCCAATGGATGAAAGGGATCCATTGGTAAATTCCCACATACTTTTATAATCAAATCCTAAGCAAAACAATTTAAATTGTGACCTTGAAGCATGATACCCTAGCTTTCACCTTTGTGTTTGAGAGAGAATTGAAGGAGGTGGACTTGGAGGGAATTTAGGGATTTTGAGTGAATGTGAGAGAATGGGTTTAGTTTGAAGGGTTAATTTGGTTATAGGGGTATACAAGGTAAAAATGACATAATTTAGGGGTTAGCTATGTAGGAAAAGACCAAAACAACCTTAATTAAAACTGCCAGAACATGTCTATGGTTTGGGACCCAGGATCCATAGAAAGGACTATATTAGTCAACTATAAAACCAAGTACTAGAACCAAATATTTAACACACTTTCCATGTCACTCTTTCTATAGACCTTCGACCTTTCTACGGTACGTAGACCCTATAAGTAGTCCTCAACTTTAATCCCAAAAATTAACTAATTCTTAATCAATCATATAGGAACTTCTTACGACCACAGTCCATTCTACGCCTCATCCTAATCTATCGTATATAAACTTATTGGGACTTGAATTTTCCTAAAACTCAACTTAATTCCTACAGATGCCATCTACTACCCGTAGAATCATCTACCAATCGTAGATGGGTCTTGTAGGGCTGGAACAATAGCTAAAATGAAGTCCTTTCCTTTCCAATTTGACATTGCTAATTTTGAGGTGTTACAGTATAAGCACTAGAAACCAGGTGTATTGACTCAACGACTACCCATTCTGGAGTAGAAGTGGGAGTGTATAGTAATGGACTTCGTGGTAGACTTACCACCTACCTTCTTAGGTTTTGATTTTATTGTTGTCATCGTAGATTGACCAAGTCATCCGACTTTTTACTGGTTTAGACGGCCTACACTTTTGGAAATATTGACACAAATTTACCTCATAGAGTTTGTTCATTTGCGTGGGTGCCGATCTCTATCAGTTTAGACCATGGCATTGAATTAACTTTGCATTTCTAGAGGTCTATTTAGAGTAAGTTGGGAACCCAGGTTGAGCATAGTACAACTTTTCACCCTCTGACTGATGGCTAGGCTAAGAGGACTATAAAGGTTTTGGAGGATATGATGTGGGCCTGTGTTATTGATTCCGGTGGCTAGCGGAATAAGTCCTCAGATTTGACAGAGTTCTCATATAATAATAGCTACCATTCGAGAGTTCAGATCAAAACATTTGAGGAATTATATAGTAGGAGATGTCGTTCCCAGGTGGGATAGTTTGATGCTTTGAGGTTAGGCGATAGGGCACTAACTTATCGGGAGATTCCATTAATAGTGTCTATGTGATTCATGAGCAACTCCATACTGCCTAGAGTAGGTAGAAGAGCTATGTTGATCGGAGGTTATAACATTCGGAGTTTATGGTTGGTGATCATGTGTTCCTGCGTGTGTCACCCATGAAGGGCGTGATGAGGTTCAAAAAGAGGGCCAAGATTAGTCCTAAGTTTATCATCCATTTTAAGAACCTTAGGTGGGTAGGATATGTGACTTATGAGATCTCCTTGCCCCCAGCTCTTTCAAATATTCACCATGTATTTCACGTGTCAATGTTGAGACGGTATGTTTTCTATGAGTCTCACGTGCTTCAGTTGGAATAGGTTCAACTGGATGAGTCTTTGAGTTTTGATGAGGAGCGTGTGGCCAATTTAGATAGGCAAGTTAGGAGGTTTTGGTCTAAGGAGTTTCCATCTGAAGGTTCAGTGGAAACATCGTGCGGTCGATTAGGTTACTTGGGAGGCCAAGCTTGATATGAGGACCTAGTATCCTCAACCTTTTTTAGCCTTTAGGTACTGCCTTTATCTTACTTTCATGGACGAAAGTCCTTTTAGTGGTATTTGTTGTAATGACCATCAAGTCCATTTATATGTTTTTGGTGTGCTTTTGATGTTTTGCCATTTATCGTAGTTTTTTTTAGATTTTATGTGGCACTAGATTGGGTGAATGGTTCCCAAGATATTCAGTTGAGTTTGGTGCGAGTTTTTGAGTTTTGAGGCTTGAAGCTTGAAAGAGTTGAGTTTAGTCAACATTCGAAGATTGTGACGTCAAATTAGAATTCTACCTGATCCATTAGCTTCAGAGGAGTCATTTTTTTCTATTCTAATCACCAGTTCAAATTTTGAGGCTTCCATTAATATTTGGTGTGATTAGGAATTTTAGTTTTTGAGTTTTCATTAAAGTTGGTCTTTGGTCAACTTTCTTGTTAGACACATTCACAATTGAATTCCATTAGTAATGTTAACTATAGAATGCTAAGTTTGGTCTAGAACGACCTTTGGTTCAGTTATTGAGGTAGCCATGATGATGTTGTGGTGTTTAGATTTTTTTTTGATATTTCTTTGTAACTATTGACTTTAGTCAAAATTTTGACGAGACAACCTTAGTTTGCTCTTCCACTGATTTTGTTGAGTCTAGATTGTCGTTTCTAGTCTAGTTGCATATTTAGTTTTCTTTGATGGGGTTCCAAATGAGTTTCGGACCCCAACAAAGAATTTTATAACTTAGTGAAACTAAAGATTTAGTGCCGCTAGTGCAACATTTATTTTCCCTTCAAAGTTGCAGGCCTTTGGCCTTTTGTAGACACCTGCACTTTGAACTATGCGTTCACAAGGTATTGTTTCCATTTGCGGAGGGTCGCATCCTCAAGCCTTTATGTTCGCAGACATGCTTCCACGTTCGTGAAGGGTTATTCGCCTAGACCTTCGCATTCAAAGGTCTCTCACCGCGTTCTTAGAGGGTCAACTTTGGTGAGCTCAACATTTTTGGGGAGTCCTCCGTGTTTGCGAAGGGCACTTTTTGCCTTGTAGTTCAGTCTTTTGAAGATGAACTCAACATGCATTTTCCCATTCCAATATAGTTTTGGGCGATTCTTTTTAGAATTGAGTGATTTTGTTGGAGTGCACCAGTAAATTTTGTGGGCACGTTACGAGTTATATAAATTCGTATTTCTTGGAATTTTATAAATTCTCCCTATTATCACCTTTTAAACTCTAATTGAGATAGAAAATTTTGGGGCTGTTTTGGCTTAATTGAAGCTCAGATTGTGCCCACACACTTTACATTGGCCAATAATAAAAAGATAAGACCGACAGCAAGTTGTGGTCTTTCCACTCCCACACATGGCCGACATATTATCATGGCCTATTTAACTTTATTAAAGTCTTTTGATTTTATTCCCTGATTATTTTATTGGTGGGGTCTTCATATTTTGCCTTTTCCTTTGTTCTTGCAGGCAGCACTGTTGGAAGATTCTTCCACTTGATTTTGGATTTGTTGAAGAAGAATATCAATATCAATTTCTTCATTGCTATCAGCGCTTTGTGGTTCACCCGCTACGTATGACTCTTTTCCTTCAGTAGTGTGACCAGCCGATGCCATGGATATGTCGTCGCGGATATCTATATCAAGATTTTTCATAAGATCTTTTTTACTTCTTCCATGTATGATGTTATTATGTCATTTTTAGAGAGGACTCCTTTTTTCATCTGCAGTCTTCTGGCAATTTGCTTAAAAGGACTATGAATATCCACTTCTGGTTGTGAAATAATGACTTTATATGAATCAATAGTTTTTATAATTGTATCTATGATTTCTTGGCCATGGCATTTGCCCTCTAGGTCCTTTTGGACTAGCTTATTCCAAAATTTGGTATAAAAACTTCTTTTAAGGCAAGGGAACCCTTCTTCAGTGTTATCAACTTCTACAATCCATCTCATAATCCATGGGATTGAGAATTCCATGAAGAAATGCATAGTAGCCATTCCTTCGAAGAATATGTTCTCTTTTTCTAAACTTATTATTTTAGAAGATACATCAACCCATTTAGTATATAAACTCTCATATGGTTCAGGGAGAATAGTCACGGCTCAGATCTGAGAAATAAAAACTAAAAGATTTAAACGAAAATAAAATAGTATCTTGAAAAGGTGGCCGACTCCAAGGCCTAGAAGAGAACTATACAGTTTTATTAACTCCGGTAAGTATCCGGCGAACTCAAAACTTTACAAAAGGAGAGCTTTACAATTTAGAGAGAGAAAGAGAGAGAGAGGGTTTTCTAAAACCTGTCCCTAAACTAAAATAAAAAAACTTATTTATAGAAAGAAAAGAAATCTTTGTACAGGAATTGTGGGTCCCTTATTGGGTCCCATATGTACAGTTAGAGTATATCTATTGTTGATCAACAATGTATCTACTGTTGATAGTGGCTTTTACTGTTAATGATAATCTTTACAGCTTGTCCTTTTTCTTCAGTTCTCGGAGGAAATCTTCCGCCTTTTTCACCGTATCTTCTGAAGTGTGTTTTTCTGACTCATCAAGTTGAGCCTCCTGGATATCTTCTGCGATGTCATCACTTGGCTCACTCCTCATGGAAGTGTCTGATTTCTCGTATTGAGTTATATTGAGGAATATATTTCTCCTGACTTCGTCTAGATAACTATTAATCATTTCTTCTTTATTTCCATCTTGAATGGAAATTTTCCTGGCAATATGTCTAACGGAGCTATCATCAATTATCCCCTTTTGAGGAGAAATACAATATTCTTGTATCCTTTTTGTAATAAGATCCAGCGATTCTTGTCCGTATAGAGACTTTGTCTTGGGATCTTTCTTCATCAATTTGTCCCAGAAATTGTTATAAAAAATTCTATATAAACAAGGGATTTTCTCCTCAGTGAGTCCCACTTCTAGGGTCCATTTATGAATCCATGGGATAGAGAATTCAATGAAAAAATAAATTTGTTCAATTTTTTCGATATAATAGATATGGTATGTGTGGTATAACTCGTTGAGATCTGGTGAGACTTTAACCCATTCTTTATATAATTTAAGAAATGGATCAGGCAAAATCTTTATTGTTGGACCATGGTATGATCACCAGTTCAAGAACCATTTAGGGATGGATTTTGCAAATGTCTTTGCACAAATTTTTATAAACCATGTATGCTTATGTCTCTCATTATTGTAGTAGAGGACCTTATCAAAAGCATTAATGTAGTCCCAATAGGTGAAATTCATAGAGACTTTATTGAGGCTGATCTGCCTTTCTATCATTGAGGAAATACCCCAATCTTCAATGGATATAATTTGTTTAATAATCATTTTGGAGAAGTTATAAACGTTCTTGTTGGAGTTGTATCCTGAGAAGTGCTGAAATTCAGCACTACCAGTACTTATCAAAATGGTTTCATAATAGGATCGGGTTTTGTATGACTCACCTGGGAAATATAATCCGTTAATCAAGTATCATTGCAATATCTTTCAGGGTTCTTCTTTCCTTTGAATTTCAGAGTTTTCTAAGAGAAATACCATTTCTCTCTTTGATACATTTTCATAGGACTTAATATCATAAATATCCTCTTTAGCTATAGAGGCAAAAATATCACTTTACTTCTGAGACAGATATGCATGTAGGTGTGCGTATAACGGGCTATCTTCTGGAATATCTTCCAGATGTACTGACGATGATGCCACACTTTGAGTGATTTTGGAGTTCGCCAAACTCATTCCTCCTCTTTGTATAATTGGGGAGTTGGAAGAGGATCTGTATGACGATCCTGATGATGATCCTGGGGATGATCTTCCCCTTCCTCTGGGTTTATTTCCCCTGCCTCGACCCTTGGTTACCCAAGGAGGGTCCATTCTGCAAACGAAACACTTTGTTTTATTCGGATGTGTGATAGTAGTCACTATAATAATTTTCTTCATTGATATTGATGATTTCTTCATAATCATGAATAGAGAAATCTTCTCTAAAAATATCATCAATAATTTTCCATAAAATTAATTCCTGTAAATCTTTATTAAGAGGAATTACCTTTAATATAGCAATTAAAGTTTTTTCATTAAAGAAGACTGAATAAAAACTCATCATGAAGTTAAATATTCTCTAGATAGAAAATCCGAAAGAGAGTTATCACTACCCTTTTTATACTGGATTTCAAAATCAAAGGGAGCTAGCTGGGCCTGCCACCTAAAAAATATTAGCTTGCAAGCATCATGTTTAAAATCTTTATTGAACATATAATTCACAGATTGGGCATCAGTTTTTATCAAGAACTTTTGGTTGTATAAATCGTCCTGGAATTTTAACACGTACTTAAAGATGGTTAACATTTTATGGGCCACCGTAGCATATTTTTTCTGGGCTTCGCTCCATTTACCAGAATGAAATCTGATTAAATATTCAGTTTTGTCGTTGGGATTGATTTGTTTCAAAATCCAACCATAGCCAATATTAGATGCATCTGTCTCGATAATATTGCCAAGCAGGGTTAGCAAGAGTTAAACAAGGTAAAGATTGAACACGAAGTTTAATATCCTTTACCAAAGCGGTATGACTATCAGTCCAAGGTGATTTATGATTCTTTTTTAGCCTATCGTATAAAGGGGCCAAATCACGAGATAAATTTTTATAAAAGGGGGAAATATAATTTAAACTTCCGAAAAATCTTTGCAATTGAGTCCTATCAGTGATAACATTAGGACATTTTGATGCAAAGTCAATTGATCTTTGAATCGGGGTGACCTTCCCTTGACAAAGATGATGTCCAAAAAATCGAACATTAGTTTGAAATAAACTCATTTTTGGTTTAGAAATTACCAAACCATTTTGTATAATAATTTTTTTTAAATGTCTAGATGCTTAATATGCATTTCAATTTTTTTCGAAAACACCAAAATATCATCAATATAAACAATGATGAAGTCCAAATATGGGTTGAAAATATCATTCATGATTTTCTGAAATTTAGACGGGGCATTTTTCAAACCAAACGGCATAACATTCCATTCATATTTTCCAAATGGGACATTAAAAGCAGTTCTATAAGCATGCCCTTTAAATATTTGGAACTGCCAATATCCTGATGTTAAATCAAATTTTGAAAATATATTGGCATCATATAATCTAGACAACAAATCCTTTTTGTTGTAAATAGGATACCTAATCCACTTTAAAAAATTCTTTAAAGGTTTATAATTGATAACCAATTTAGGGACACTTCGTTCCCTTTCAGCAGCATTGTTGACATAAAATGCAATACACGACCAAGGTGATTTCAAAGGTTTTATCAAACCCTTTTGCAGTAAATTATCAATTTTTTTTTGTAGAATTCTATCAATTCGGCATTCATCTAGCAAGGACGAGATTTGGTAAGAATATCATTCTCAGAGAAATCATCTTCATATGGAAGAGTAACAATATGATTTTTTCGATTCCGAAAAGCACTGGGATGGTCAGCACAAATATCAATAGCAATTTGTTCAGAAATTAATTTAATTTTTTCCTATAATTTGGTGGATTTCAAAGTATCAAATATATTTATGCTAAACAATTCAAGTTGTAGAGAATCAACATGCTTTTGTTTCATATTAATTAAAGCATTAATATCACGAGAAATAGGGTCAGTGATAAAAGTATAACTAATATCTCTATCTTCATAAGTAGCAGAAAATCCTTTAGCATTTATATTGGTAAAAGGATAAATAACATTTATAAAAGGGGTTCCAAATATATTTGGAGGGTATAACTGATTTTTAACCAATAAAAAGAAATTCGGAATGCAAACTTTATTTTGGCAAATGCGAGTATTAGGCAATTTATACTTTATATCTAAAGCATGACCAGAAGCAGATTTAACCATATGAGTCATTTTTTCAAAATATTTAGTAGGTACAAGACCTTCTTGAATACAACTAACATCAGCTCCACTATCAATCATAGCAATATAAGTTATCGAAAAGCTATTATCAATCAATATGGTACATTTAACATACCATTTATGAGTAGTAATAATTTGCATCATTCCTAGAAACATACCTTGTCTAGGATCCAGATTAAAAGGTTTTGCAAGAGTATTATCTTCAGCAATATTTTTACCTTTGTTATTAACAGTCTCTATCTGAGTAAGACGATGATCACAAATCAGTTTTATTTTGTTTAAGAGATCTAATCTCATTTTTTAAATTTCAACTTCATTTTTTTAAATCATCAAACGAAGCATCTCGCGTTGAAATAGTATGTTTATAAAGTCTGCTATTAATTTCAGGCAAAGAATAAGGTGCAGAATACTCAAATTCAAAATCATTATTTTGTTTTTTAGAACTTTTTGAAAAATCAGAACTAGCATTATTATTAACAACTAATTGAATAATTTTTTCTCGAAGATTATTATCAGTAACTTCTTTCAAAAGTTCAATCACATTATCAGAAGTAATAGTATTCAGATTCAAATCTTCAAATTGAGATTGCAATTTATAAAACTCATCATTTTCACAAGAGCAGATATCACCATGAAAATTATTGCAAGCATTCATATTAACCTGCTGATTATTATCCGATAGATCAGGAAAATCAATCTCTTCTTATCAGGAAAATCAATCTCTTCTTCAGAACCTGAATTAGAATCATAATTAGACTCAGAATCAGAAGTGTATAAGAAACTATAAACCTTATCATGAATTTCTTCATCTAATTCCAAGGTCTTCAACTTTTCAAGCTTACAGTTGGGTGCTATATGACCGAAATTACCACACTTATAACACTTAATCTTGGCGAGCTCACGCTTAGACCTATTATTGGTAAATCTATTAGACTTTCAAAAGGCTTTTCTACCGTCTCGTTCTTCCTTAGATCTATGTCTAGACCTCTTTTTCCGATAAGGTTTATCAGGATCTCTAGAATCTCTAGGGTTTCTATGCTTTTTCTTCTTGCTATTAGCCGAAGTATCAGGTAAGCCGAACTGAGTACAAAAGTCTCCAAGCTGAGATCTTTCCCTGAGCTTATCTATGTTAAGTTGTCTGGATAACTTCAATTCATTGCACAAATTTATACCTTCTTGAGTGCAAGCCCCTATCAACTTACCATAAGTATAATGCCCCAAAGGAATTTCACCATGCTCATTTCTCAGAGTTTTCCTAACTCTTTCGGCAAACAAAGGGAGAATGCCATCTATAAACTTAGCTTTCCAATGCTCATAACTGTTTTCGAATAGTTCCATCACCCTACTAATATAAGTATCTTTATACCATCTGAATTCTCCCAAGGTTCTACAATGTAGACCATTTAACCGGGTGCAAACAGTCTCATGCTGATTGGTAAATCTACCATTAAAATGTTCTAAAATGGTTAAGCCTATGGTATAAACAACGTCTTCTCTATTTTTCACTAGAGCCATGCCTAAGTTATCAACCCCTTCAGTATCAGAAGTAGCATTTATCACCGCAACTTTTGCCTCAATGCTCATATAATTATCCACCAGCCTCGAAGTTGGCCAAGAAAACCTGCAATAATCATTTTGCAAATATTTCTATCAGTATTTTTAACACTTCTATAGATAGTTGCATACATAAGCATTCTATGAACAAGAATAGTTAACTGCATATCAGTCAGACCATCAAGATTCTATTCATAAATTTCAGACTCACTATAAGAGGTATTAGTCTGATTCCAATCTTGTTCCTCTATAAGCACATCTTGAGGAGTTGGTCTGGAATAATAATAGGTTTTCATGCTAGGTTTATGAGAAAATTTAGTATTACCACTATTCTTCTTGGGATAACCACGAAGTTTGTTAAATTCTAAAGAAATAAGATTTTTAAAATCAAAAGTGTTTTCCATTTCATCAGCAAAATTTTCTGACAAATCAATAGGTTTTGCACCAAATTCAGACAACTTTTTATCAAGAAGTTCTTCCAAATCATAAAGTGGTTTAAATTTAAAATTCCGAATCTAAGGAGGCCTTCGCACATGACAACAAATAATCAGAGCTTCTGAATTACTTTTAGAAGTAGAAGCCGTTTCAGAAGGTTTTAAATCATTATTTGAATGATCAAAGCAGTTAATTCATCTAATGTTTTATCAAGAGAACTTATATGTTCACCCAAAACTTTAACATAAAGTCCCAAATAATTATTTTGAGAAATCAAATTATTAATTTCATTGATGCTGACTGCTGCAACATCTTCTTCAACAAATTTTTGAAAGGTAGTAAAGGTGATACTAGTATTATTTGGTAAAATAAAAGATGATTGAGGTGGATGAACAACCTTGATAATATTACTAGATCCATCTTTATAAGATCGTTCAAGAATGTTGATGAATAAAGGTAAATAAGTGGTTATAAAAAATGGTACAAAAGACATAATTTGATTATGTAAAGCACAAGTTTCATAAAACTCTGGAGAAATATTATTCAAATCATCAGCACTATAAGTGTCAAAAACCATGTTTTAAACTGGTTCCATTTATCACTTAAAAATTCATTTTGAATGTATTTTCTTGCCAGTGAACCTGGACTAAAATCTATCTGGTGTACATTCATCATCAATTATTGTTTGGATTAAAATTCATCTCGGATGCAGAGGAAATATCATTATCAGAAACATCAGGAGAATTATCATGAGCTTGAACAATATTCAAATGAGGATCAATTTTAATTTTATTTTTGTCAGCAGATATTATAGAAGGTATGGTATGCAAAGAATCAGCAGGATTATGAGCTGGGCCATACACATGTTCAATCGGTGAAATATGCTGAATAGCAAGCAATCTTCTATCAGAAAATGAATGCAATCTTTGCCCTTGCCGGAGAACCTGGGCTAAAATCAATTTGTTTTTTATGCATCATAAAAACAATTTATGTTGTTAGTCCATCTGGAAAATTCATTTCAGATACAGTTATATCCAAATTCGATCTGGACCTGGGGAAAAGTCTAGCAACATTATCTTTATCAATTTTTATATTATCGCATCTATAATTTTCTCTAATATGAGAAGTAGATGTTCTAGAAGGAATATGAACAATATAATCAACAGAAGATATATAAGATGAATCAGATCTAGAAAGTCTAGAAGACATGCTATGATAATCATTTTTATTATAAACAGCTAGAGAGTTAGAAAATTATTCAGTCGAGCGACAAGGAACCTTTATGAACATAGGTAATCCTGATAATAATTAATGAAAGCCTCTACTATCCGGGTCCGCCCTGCGCCTACCTGGCCAATACGTAATCCAACGGATTCCTTCGACAACCTTTCAGAAACCTGCCTGGATAACCTATGTCTGAGCTTAGCTTAACTGCTTAAACTATAGTCATAATAGACGCAACAACCAAATTTTTATAGTGACTTAGTAT
This sequence comes from Solanum chiquidenum, assembly GCA_029582725.1. Lineage (NCBI taxonomy): Eukaryota > Viridiplantae > Streptophyta > Magnoliopsida > Solanales > Solanaceae > Solanum > Solanum chiquidenum. Next base: position 21,257 of record JAJOOS010000342.1, read on the forward strand.
GTTATAGCTCAACACAAAATGTTTAGCCCATCATTTAGGCTAAGTACATTTAAAAAAACTCAAAATTAAAGCAGTACCTGGAGTAGAACTCCACGAAAGATGATGTACAAACCCAACTGAAATCTTATTTTTATTATTATTCAAACTCCAAAGATTTACAAAAGAGAATATTGCAATAGAGAGAGAGATGGGGTTCTAAAACCTGCCTCTTACCTAAGACTTATGCCTCTTTATATAGAGGTCTAAAGGGATGAAAATGTAAAATTACAATGGCCCACACACTTTATATTGGCCAATAACAAAGAGATAAGGCCGACAAATAATCGTGGCTTTGTGACAATAACACATTGCCGACACTGCTTTCAGCGTCTTTATCAAAGATATTTGGAATCTTCTCAAAATTTTCCCACTTTATTAAAGTTGCTTGGCGTATTCCCCAATTATTTTTCCATGTGAGGTCTTCTTCTCATATCTTGTTCTTGCCTTTGCAAATGGCTTTGTTGGAAGATTCCTCCACTTGCTCTTGGAATTTTGATAGAAGAGCATCAATGTCTATCTCATCGCTGCTATGATCACTCTGCGCTTCGCCGGCCATACATCCTTCATCATCATTATTGGTGTGACTTGCCGAAGCCATGGAAATATCATCTCCAATATCTATCTCAAGATTTTTTATTAAATCTTTTTTGACTTCCTCCATATACATGGATACAACCTCTGATTTAGATAGGATTCCTTTCTTCATATGAAGTTTTCTTGTAATTTGTTTAAAAGGACTCATATCATCTATTTGAGTTTCTAACTGACCTGTGCTATGATACTTGTCGATTGTTTGATTTATTAAATCTAGGATCTCTTGGCCATGAATCTTGCCTTCAAGGTTTTTTTGAACCAATTTGTTCGAGAACTTGGTATAAAAAGTTCTTTGTAGGCATGGGAATCCTTCAGAAGTATTATTTACTTCTACTGACCATTTCATAATTCATGGAATTGAAAATTCTATAAAGAAATACATCAACGACATTCCTTCAAAGAAAATATTATCTCTTTGTAAACTTATAAGTTTGGGGGATATATTTATCCATTCTGAATATAATTTTCTGTATTGTTCTGGTAGGATCTTAATTGAAGGACAGTATAAAGTCCACAATTTGCAAAACCAATTTGGAATTTGCCTGTCAAAAACCTTAGAACATATTTTAATAAACCATGAATGCTTTCTATTAGCATTCTCGTATAACAATGCTTTATTAAAGTTGTCGACAGAATCCCAATAATTGTATTTTACCGCAACCTTTTGCTCAGGATGGATATAATCCATTTCTTTTAATGGGCTCATTCCCCATTCTTCCGAAGCTAAAATCTTTTTTAATATAATTTTAGAAAAGTTATAAACTTTTCTTGTATTAGCTGGGTAGAAGTGTTGGAATTCACCCGACCCTGTAGCTGAGAGTATCATCTCATAGTGCATCTTGTATTTATAAACAATCGTAGTATAACAAACTGTGTCCAGATATCGGGACATTACCTGCCATGGATCATTTTTCCATTTTAAGTCACTATTTTCTAAGAGAAGTATAACCTCTCTTTTATCATTCAGATCAAACATTTCCGTGCTTTCTTCATCCATGAGGACTGAGGAATAGGCTGGAGGATTATTATCCTTTTCTTTCTAAGATTGCATGAAATCCATAAATTCTTTATACATAGGATGATCTGTATTAAGACCACTTGTAGAAGCACTATTAGCTGCTACCAATTGTTTGTTGCCCAGTTGCACGAGGATATGACCTCCTCTTGCTGTTCCCGTTCTTCCTCCTCTTCCCCTTCTTGAAGGTGGAGGCCATGAAGGTCTCATTCTGAAAATAAGAACTTAATTAATTAGTCCAAATATTCTCTAATAAGAAAATCAGGGAGGATATTATCTGAACCTTTCTTATAATGAATTTCAAAATCGAAAGGTGCAAGAAGTGCTTGCCATCGAGCAAACATTTGTTTAGAAACATCATGTTTGCAATCTTAATTAGACATAAATTTAGCTGCTTGGCAGTCTGTTTTTATTAAAAACTTTTGTTTATAAAGATCGCCTTGAATTTTTAGAACACTTTTCACTATAGCCAAAATTTCTTTAGCTACAGTGGCATAATTCTTTTGAGCAGCGTTCCACTTTCCTGAATAAATTGAACGATATAATGTCATTTATTATCAGGGGATATTGCATTAGAACACCACCATATCCTATATCTGAAGCATAGGTTTCCACCATCTTTTCTCAGTTTGGATTGGCCAAGGTTAAACAAGAGAGGGTTTTAACCTTCTCTTTAATCCTTTTGACCGCTTCAGTATGATCATTAGACCATGCTTTAGGATTATTTTTTAATCTGTCATATAGAATAGCCGTATCCTTGGCTAAGTCTTTTATAAATGAAGCAACATAATTCAGACTCCCAAGAAATCTTTCCAATTGAGTTTTATTAGTCAAGATATCAGGAAATTTAGAAGCAAATTCAATACTTCTATTAATCGGACTAATATTACCTTGTTCAATATTATGACCTAAAAATCTAACATTAGTCTGAAATAAGGCCATCTTCGGTTGGGATATCACCAGACCATTTTGAAAGATAATTTTTTTTGAATAATTCAAGATGCTTGAAATTGGTTTCTACATTTATGGAAAATACTAGAATATCATCTATATAGACTATGATGAAATTTGTATAAGGCAAGAAAATATCATTCATAATCGTTTGAAATTCTGATTGAGCGTTTTTCAAACCAAAGGACATAACGTTCCATTTATATTATCCCATGGGGACATTAAAAGTTGTTTTAAACCTATCTGACTCAGCTATCTGAATCTGTCAATAACCTGATTTCAAATCAAATTTAGAAAATATAATGGCATCATAAACTCTATCAAATAAATATTTTTTATTAGGGATAGGGTACCTAATCCATTTCAAAGCCTTGTTAAGAGGTTTATAATTTATTACCAACCTGGGTGCACCTCTCTCTTGTTCATCATGTTTATTAACATAAAAAATTGTACAAGACCAAGGAGATTTAGATTGCCTTATAAGGCCTTTCTAAAGCAAAAACTCAATTTCTTTTTTGCATAATTCCAGATAATCAGAGTTCATCTGGCAAGGTCTAGCTTTTGTAGGAATATTATCCTCAATAAAACTATCCTCATATGGGAGGCTAACAACATGTTTTTTCCTATTCCAAAAAGTATTTGGATGATCTCCGCAAATATCAAGGGAGAACTGATTCTTTAAAATAGCAATCTTATCCTGTAATTTAGGATTTTGTAAGATATTATCAATCTCAATGCTATTAATTTCTTATTTTATAAAATTGACTTGGTTAGTCTTCAACATGAATTTCGAGGTTAATTTATTAATCATCCTCTTAAATGGTTTTGTGTTAAATTCAAGTATAAAAGGTATTTTATTCCAAGTACCAATAATATTTTCATTATTACCCAAGAGATGAAGAAGATTTTGAGTTATTACCCAAGTCTTTAAGACTCTCCATATTATTGAGTCTGACTTCTATGATGACATTCTTTTCTTTAAGACGAAGACTGTCTTCTTTGAGATTATTAATCTCTTGTTTCAGGTCACTAATTGTAGTAGGAGAGCTTATAAACTTCTTTCTTTCGAACGGGAGATTTTTAACCTCTATCATGGTATATGAACCTTCTTTTGTAGGAATCTCTTCCCTGATATGATGCGCAGAGGTAGATGTACTACCGGTCTTATCGATAATCTGAGCTCTTATGTCTGGGTCTTTAATACTTTGTAAAAGTTCTATTACCTTCTCATTATCAATGACATTGATACTTAATTCTTTGAACTGGGAATAGATCTTATAAAGATCATCTTCTTCCCCTTCCTTGTCACATTCCAACTCTTGTTGGCAAGGTAAACACTCAACTTCTGAAGACGTGTATTCTTCTTGCTGAAGAGCTTTAAGATCCTCACTTGTACCAGATTTGTCTTGGCTACTATATCCTGTTTCTGATTTTTCTAAATCAGAGTTAAGCATGATCTTATAAAGAGAATCCTTGATATTATCTGCTATGTCAAGGTTCTTAATCTTTTCCTTGACCTTACAATCTCTTCCATAATGGCCAAATCTTCCACATTTGTGGCAAATATCTGACTTATTATATTATCGTTTATAAAATCTTTTTTCCTCCTTTCTCTCGGCCGCTCGCCTTTCTTTTTTTTCAATTCTTTTTCTCTTCCATTTTTTGTATTCCTTTTTGGAAGATTTCTTCTTAGGAGAATGCTCTTTATTTTTGGGCTTTGCCTTAGGAATATCTAAAGCAAATTGTTCATAAAATTCGCCCAACTGTTGTTTTCCATTAAGACGGTGTCTCTTAATTTGTTGATTCAACTTAATTTCATTGCATAAAGCAAGTCCTTCTTGTACGCAAGCACTTATAACTTACCATACATATAATTTTCATAGACAATACTACAATTTTCTCCTTGGAGAGTTTTCCTAACTCTTTCTGCAAAAAGGGTAGGTAATCCATCTATAAATTTGGATTTCCAATGAGTGCTATTACACTCTGGCAACTCCATTACTCTACTTAAGAAAACATCTTTGTAAAATCTGAAAGATGTAAGAGTCTTACATCTCAAATTTTGGAGTAAATTTCTAATGGTCTCACTATTATCTGACCATCTTCGTGAAAAATGTCCTATAATATTTAGAACAAAGGTATAAATAGCATTTTGGGTAAAAGTTTGTTCTCCTTCTTGTTTTACAGCTTGGAGAAGTTTATCCCTTTGTTCTTGATTGAGGTAATTATCCCACCAGCCTTTCAATTAGCCTGTAAATCCTGCTGTTATCATATCCGCAATAGTCTTATCATTATTCTTATTGATTTTACATATAGTACTGTACATTAACATTCTATCCACAGTTATATAAATCTTTTTATCCGTATACCCATCAATATTCCATTCATATATCTCCTTCTCATTATAACTACTAGTTATAATATGTTGATGCTCTTCCAATAGTACATCTTGGGGAGTAGGTCTAGGATAGTAGTACATCCTTTAGACCAGTTTCCGCACATATTTTTCTGAGATTTTATTAATATCATCAGCAAATTCTCTCTTATTACTGCTTTCTCCCTCGGAAAAGTTATTAATTTTTAAAGGCTTGAAACTACCATCCTTGAATTTCTTTTCCAAAAAATCCTCAAGATTTGAAAAGTCCTTTAACTTAAAATCACCGATCTCTGGAGGAGGTTGAATACTGCTATGAGCAACTTTCTCTTTTCCCTTTGAATTAGACTTAATCAGGGAAACAAGTTTATCAACTTTATCATGTAAAGAAACAATATGCTCTCCTAGAATACTCATATAAATATTCGCATAATTATTTTTCTTGATTATGGTATTAATATGTTGTGTAGTAACTAAAACAGTGTCATTTTCAAATAATTTTGAAAAGGCATTAAAGTTAACAATCTTATTATTTTTATTAATTTGAAAAGATTGTAATGGAGGAAATACTGATTTTGTAATTTCTCCATTACTTAGAGTAAAGTCTCTTTCTATAACATAGATATAATTATGAACATGTTTACACATAAACCAAGGAACAAAATATATCAAAGCATTTTGTCCTGATTCAATAAGATCTTTATAAAATTCTTCTTGAAAATCATACTGTTCTTCGCCATCAAAATTTTTGAAGAACCATTTTTGAAAAGGTTTCAATTTAGATCGCCGAAAATCTTTAGCAATCTTTCCCCTTGCCGGAGAACCCGGGCTAAAATCAATTTGTTTTTTATGCATCATAAAAACAATTTATGTTGTTAGCAATATAATCTTTATCAACTTTTATATTATCGCATCTATAATTTTCTCTAATCTGAGAAGTAGATGCTCTAGAAGGAATCTGAACAATATAATCATCAGGAGATATATAAGATGAATCAGATCTAGAAAGTCTAGAAGACATGCTATGATAATCATTTTTATTATAAACATCTAGAGAGTCAGAAAATTTAATTTTTATAGTTCCATCATTAAACTGTTCAATTTCTGAAACTTCATCATTAACATTATTTTTAGGTTGAACAGCACTTTCAATAACCCACTCTTGTGGAAAATCAATTTCTTCCCACCGAATAGGTCTTCTGGTTACAACCTTCAATTTACCAAAATTAGTTTCTATAAGAATAGTTTCATTTTGAAAATCAATAATTTTGCACTGAGGATTTAAAGTATGCAAGAGTTTATAATCAATTCTATATATAGCATATGCAAACAACTTCAGTTCCAGGCATATAATCATAACCATGGAGTTTAACATTTAACATAAGAGAACTGAGTGATTTTTCATCCTGCAAAGAGATCTGCAAGTTAGGATAAGCATTAAAATATATTGGTCCATAAGCTAGACTAGTTTGAATAGTTCATATAAGAGACTTCTTCTAGTTATGATTTCTACCATCTCTTAAAGTTGTTATAAAGCTTTCAGGTAGACCACACAAAGTAAGAGGCTTGAATGCCACTTGGACTAAACCAATATGCATAAATTGGTAAATATCCTTATAAGGGGCCAAATCATTTTCAGATAATAATCTAAAAGTCTGGTGATCGCTATCAATAGTAATCGTTTCTTCAGTAGTTTTAACCACTTGTTTGAGACGAAGTTTCTCAAGAGTTGCCATCTGGTATATAATCCTGGGAGGTATTTTAGGAATAGTCCACTTACTAAGTAGATCAATATGTTGTGGTATATCATATTCTTCTTTACTACTGTTTTTAACAGTAGATCTTTTCTTTATGATATTCATAAAAAAACACTGTGTTGAACTATACCACCTATAGCTACTATAAGTCTATAAAACTGACTTTGGTAGTCTTCAACATGAGTTTTGAGGTTAATTCATTAATCATCCTCGTAAATGGTTTTGGAAAAGAAATTCAAGGGTGGTAGTTTGAAGCCTTTAAAAATTAATAACTTTTTCGAGGGAGAAAGCAGTAATAAGAGAGAATTTGCTGATGATATTAATAAAATCTCAGAAAAATATGCGCGGAAACCGGTCCAAAGGATGTACTACTATCCTAGACCTACTCCCCAAGATGTACTATTGGAAGAGCATCAACATATTATAACTAATAGTTATAATGGGAAGGAGATATATAAATGGAATATTAATGGGTATACGGATAGACAGATTTATACAACTGTGCGTAGAATGTTAATGTACAGTACTATCTGTAAAACCAATAAGAATAGTGATAAGACTATTGCGGATATGATAACAATAGGATTTACAGGACAATTGAAAGGCTGGTGGGATAATTACCTCAATCAAGAACAAAGGGGTAAAATTCTCCAAGCAGTTAAACAGGAAGGAGAACAGACTTTTACCCAAAATGCTATTTATACCCTTGTTCTAAATATTATAGAACATTTCTCAGGAAGATGGTCGGATAATAGTGAGACCATTAGTACTTTACTCCAAAATTTGAGATGTAAGACTCTTACATCTTTCAGATTTTACAAAGATGTTTTCTTAAGCAGAGTAATGGAGTTGCCAGAGTGTAATAGCACTCATTAGAAATCCAAATTTATAGATGGATTACCTACCCTCTTTGTAGAAAGAGTTAGAAAAACTCTCCGAGGAGAAAATCATAGTATTGACTATGAAAATTATATGTATGGTAAATTTATAAGTGCTTGCATACAAGAAGGTCTTGCTTTATGCAATGAAATTAAGTTGAATCAACAAATTAAGAGATACTGTCTTAATGAAAGACAACAGTTGGGCGAATTTTGTGAACAATTTGCTTTGGATATTCCTAAGGCAAAGCCCAAAAATAGAGAGCATTCTCCTAAGAAGAAATCTTCCAAAAAGGATTACTAGAAATGGAAGAGAAAATGAATTGAAAAAAAAGAAAGGCGAGCTGCTGGGAGAAAGGAGGAGAAAAGATTTTATAAACGAAAATATGATAAGTCAGATACTTGCCACAAATGTGGAAGATTTGGCCATTATGTGAGAGATTGTAAGGTCAAGGAAAAGATTAAGAACCTTGACATAGCAGATAATATCAAGGATTCTCTTTATAAGATCATGCTTAACTCTGATTCAGAAAAATCAGAAACAAGAAATAGTAGCCAAGACGAATCTGCTACAAGTGAGGATCTTAAAGCTCTTCAGCAAGAAGAATACACGTCTTTAGAAGTTTAGTGTTTACCTTGCCAACAAGGGTTGGAATGTGACAAGGAAGGGGAAGAAGATGATCTTTATAAGATCTATTCCCAGTTCGAAGAATTAAGTATCAATGTCATTGATAATGACAAGGTAATAGAACTTTTACAAAGTATTAAAGACCCAGACATAAGAGCTCAGATTATCGGTAAGATCGGTAGTACATCTACCTCTGAGCATCATATCAGGGAAGAGATTCCTACAAAAGAAGGTTCATATACCATGGCAGAGGTTAAAAACCTCCTACTCGAAAGAAAGAAGCTTGTAACCTCTCCTACTACAATTAGTGACCTGAAACAAGAGATTAATAATCTCAAAGAAGACATTCTTCGTCTTAAAGAAAAGAATGTCATCATAGAAGTCAGACTCAATATTATCGAGAGTCTTAAAGACTTGGGTAAGTAACTCAGAATCTTCTTCATCTCTTGAAGGGGAGAGTAAAAACCTTGATTTTATGAGAAATCGTTATCTTGAAAATGATAAAAAGGATATTTTACATAGTCTTAAAGCCTTTACGTCTCAAAAATTTTATACTAAGATTACTCTTCTCATAGATTATAATTATAAAAAGGAATTTACTGCCCTTATTGATAGTGCTGCAGATTTAAATTGTATCCAAGAAGGTCTTATTCCTTCAAGATATTTTCATAAAACTACCCATAGGAATGGGTATTGAATTTAAGTTACCTAAAGCCTTTATTTGTAAAGGAAAACAATGTATTCCCCAAAGCTTTGTTTTAGTAAAAGATATTACTAATCAAATTATTTTAGGTGTACCTTTTATAAATGATATTTTTCCCCTTACTCATTGGGATAATGAAAAGATTATTGGTACTTGGAATAAAAAACCTTTTATACTTGAATTTATCACAAAACCTTTAACGAGGATGATTAATGAATTAACCTCGAAACTCATGTTGAAAACTAACCAAGTCAGTTTTATAAAACAAGAAATTAATAGCATTGAGATTAATAATATCTTACAAAATCCTAAATTACAGGATAAGATTGCTATTTTAAAGAATCAGTTCTCCCTTGATATTTGTGCAGATCATCCAAATACTTTTTGGAATAGGAAAAATCACGTAGTTAGCCTCCCATATGAGGATAATTTTATTGAGGATAATATTCCTACAAAAGCTAGACCTTGCCAGATGAACTCTGATTATCTGGAATTATGCAAAAAAGAAATTGAGTTTTTGCTTTAGAAAGGCCTTATAAGGCAATCTAAATCTCCTTGGTCTTGTACAATTTTTTATGTTAATAAATATGCTGAACAAGAGAGAGGTGCACCCAGGTTGATAATAAATTATAAACCTCTTAACAAGGCTTTGAAATGGATTAGGTACCCTATCCCTAATAAAAAAGATTTATTGGATAGAGTTTATGATGTCATTATATTTTCTAAATTTGATTTGAAACAGGTTATTGGCAGATTCAGATAGCCGAGTCAGACAGGTTTAAAACAACTTTTAATGTCCCCATGGGACAATATGAATGGAACGTTATGCCCTTTGGTTTGAAAAACGAACCATCAGAATTTCAAAAGATTATGAATGATATTTTCCTGCCTTATACAAATTTCATCATAGTCTACATAGATGATATTCTACTATTTTCCAAAAATGTGGAAACCCATTTCAAGCATCTTAAATTATTCAAAAAAATTATCTTTCAAAATGGTCTGGCGATATCCCAACCGAATATGGCCTTATTTCTGACTAGTGTTAGATTTTTAGGTCATAATATTGAATGAGGTAATATTAGTCTGATTAATAGAAGTATTGAATTTGCTTCTAAATTTCCTGATATCTTGACTAATAAAACTCAATTGCAGAGATTTCTTGGGAGTCTGAACTATATTGCTCCGTTTATAAAAGACTTAGCCAAGGATACGACTATTCTATATGACAGATTAAAAAATAATCCTAAAGCATGGTCTAATGATCATACTGAAGCGGTCGAAAGGATTACAGAGAAGGTTAAAACCCTCCCTTGTTTAACCTTAGCCAATCCAAACTGGGAAAAGACGGTGGAAACTGATGCTTCAGATATAGGATATGGTGGTCTTCTAACGCAATATCCCCTGATAATAAACGACATTATATCGTTTAATTTTATTCAGGAAAATGGAACGCTGCTAAAAAGAATTATGCCACTGTAGCTAAAGAAATTTTGGCTATAGTGAAAAGTGTTCTAAAATTTCAAGGCGATCTTTATAATCAAAAGTTTTTAATAAAAATGGGTTGTCAAGTAACTAATTTTATGTTTAATAAAGATTGCAAACATGAGGTTTCTAAATAAAAGTTTGCTCAATGGCAAGCACTTCTTGCACCTTTCGATTTTGAAATTCATTATAAGAAAGGTTCAGATAATATCCTCCCTGATTTTCTTACTAGAGAATATTTGGACTAATTAATTAAGTTCTTCTTTTTAGAATGAGACCTTCATGGCCTCCACCTTCAAGAAGGGGAAGAAGAGGTCATATCCTCGCGCAACTGGTCAACAAACAGTTGGTAGCAGCTAATAGTGCTTCTACAAGTGGTCTTAATACATATCATCCTATGTATAAAGAATTTATGGATATCATGCAATCCAAGAAAGAAAAGGATAATAATCCTCCAGCCTATTCCTCAGTCCTCATGGATGAAGAAAGCACGGAAATGTTTGATCTGAATGATAAAAGAGAGGTTATACTTCTCTTAGAAAATAGTGACTTAAAATGGAAAAATGATCCATGGCAGGTAATGTCCCGATATCTGGACACAGTTTGTTATACTACGATTGTTTATAAATACAAGATGCACTATGAGATGATACTCTCAACTACAGGGTCGGTGAATTCCAACACTTCTACCTAGCTAATACAAGAGAAGTTTATAACTTTTCTAAAATTATAATAAAAAATATTTTAGCTCCGGAAGAATGGGAAATGAGCCCCTTAAAAGAAATGGATTATATCCATCCTAAGTAAAAGGTCGTGGTAAAATACAATTATTGGGATTATGTCGACAGCTTTAATAAAGCATTGTTATACGAGAATGCTAATAGAAAGCATTCATGGTTTATAAAAATATGTTCTAAGGTTTTTGATAGGCAAATTCGAAATTGGTTTTGCAAATGGTGGACTTTATACGGTCCTTCAATTAAGATCCTACCAAAACAATACAGGAAATTATATTCAGAATGGGTAGATATATCCCCCAAACTTATAAGTTTACAAAGAGCTGATATTTTCTTTGAAGGAATGTTGTTGATGTATTTCTTTATAGAATTCTCAATTCCATGGATTATGAAATGGTCAGTAGAAGTAAAAAATACTTCTGAAGGATTCCCCATGCCTACCAAGAACTTTTTATACCAAGTTCTGGAACAAATTGGTTCAAAAAGACCTTGAAGGCAAGATTCATGGCCAAGAGATCCTAGATTTAATAAATCAAACAATCGACAAGTATCATAGCACAGGTCAGTTAGAAACTCAAACTGATGATATGAGTCCTTTTAAACAAATTACAAGAAAACTTCATATGAAGAAAGGAATCCTATCTAAATCAAAGGAATCCTATCTAAATCAGAGGTTGTCGCCATGTAAATGAAGGAAGTCAAAAAAGATTTAATAAAAAATCTTGAGATAGATATTGGAGATGACATTTTCATGGCTTCGGCAAGTCACACCAACAACGATGATGAAGGATGTATGGCTGGCAAAGCGCAGAGTGATCATAGCAGAGTTGAGATAGACCTTGATGCTCTTCTAGCAAAATTCCAAGAGCAACTGGAAGAATCTTCCAACAAAGCCACCTGCAAAGGCAAGAACAAGATATGAGAAGAAGACCCCACACGGCAAAATAATTGGGGAATACGCCAGGCAACTTTAATAAAGTGGGAAAATTTTAAGAAGATTCTAAATATCTTTGATAAAGACGCCAAAAGCAGTATCGGCCATGTGTTATAGTCACAAAGCCATGATTATTTATCGGCCTTATCTCTTTGTTATTGGCCAATGTAAAGTGTGTGGGCCATTGTAATTTTACATTTTTACCCCTTTAGATCTCTATATAAAGAGGCATAAGTCTTAGTTAAGAGGCAGGTTTTAGAACCCCCCGCCCCCTCTCTCTCTATTGCAATATTCTCTTTTATAAATCTTTGGAGTTTGAATAATAATAATAAGCTTTCGGTTGGGTTTGTATATCATCTTCCGTGGAGTTCTACTCCAAGTACTGTTTTAATTTTGAGTTTTTTTTTATGTACTTAGCCTAAATGATGGGCTAAACATTTTGTGTTGAGCTATAACATACTAAGTCACTATAAGAATTTGGTTGTCGTGTCTATTATGACTACAGTTTAAGCAGTTAAGCTAAGGTCAGACATAGGTTATCCAGGCAGGTTTCTGAAAGGCTGTCGAAGGAATCCGTTGGATTACTCGTTGGCTAGGTAGGCGCAGGGCGGACCCGAAGAGTAGAAGCTTTCATTAATTATTGCCAGGATTACCTATGTTCATAAAGGTTCCTTGTAGGTTCCTTGTAGCTCGACTGAACGATCCGTGATCATTATGGTATCAGAGCCATAGACTTATAGTAGCTATAGGTGGTATAGTTCAACACAGTGTTTTTTTATGAATATCATAAAGAAAAGATCTACTGTTAAAAACAATAGAAAAGAAGAATATGATACACCACAACAGATTGATCTACTTAATAAGTGGACTATTCCCTTGTTAAGATGTTTATAATTTATTACCAACCTGGGTGCACCTCTCTCTTGTTCAGCATGTTTATTAACATAAAAAGCTATACAAGACCAAGGAGATTTAGAATGCCTTATAAGGCCTTTCTGAAGCAAAGACTCAATTTCTTTTTTGCATAATTTCAGATAATCAGAGTTCATCTGGCAAGGTCTAGCTTTTGTAGGAATATTATCTTCAATAAAATTATCCTCATATTTATTATTATTATTATTATTATTATTATTATTATTATTACTACTACTATTATTATTATTATTCTTAATATTATTATTATTATTAATATTTTTACTATTGTAACAAAATATTTCTTTAAGATATTATACTATTCTCCGCTCTATATTCTTTTACAATAGTGTAGATCCTTTTAATATTAAGGTGCCTCCGTAAATTTTTTTGTTCTATTAAAGAAACTTCTAGGGTCAAGGTGCCGCCGTAAGTTTTTCTCTTTTCTTAAAGAAGATTGTAGGGTTAGGTTGCCAACGCAAATTCGTCAATTCTCATACAAAGCTTGAAGATTTAAGTCCGTAAAGTTTGACGACAAAAGAGAACATGGAAAACAGACTCTTCAAGGTTTTAATCCGTGAAACCAATGTACAATGGTTGGTAAGTTTATTTATCCCCTCCTGGTATTTGATTTCCCAAAAAGTTTTCTTTAATTGCTTTCATTTTAGAGATGCGGGAATGGGATATGGGATGGGAAATTCCTTGATGAGATTAAGATTTGTAAAACCTCTGTGTGATTCAAGTTAATTTTATACTAGTATTATATATGCTAAATTTCCTTATTTAATATGAGTATTATATAGAATTGAATTAATCGATGTCATAAATTACATACGTCATTTCCAAATGACCATATTATTAGTGTTAAGAAAGTAATTTTGCAGTAAACTATGTGAACGCCTCAAATATTATTTTTTCAGTTTTTGAAGTAGTTATATTCTTTAATTCCAACACCAAAAGTCTCATATTTTGAGTTTATTTGAAATATTTTTCCATCTAATATTGGCTTATTTTATGATATGGTCAATCAAATTAAAAGAAACTTAGTTTGTTCAACATTTTGTTCCAAAATAAAACCTTTTTTTCTTTTCTTTTTTATTCACAAAAATCCCCATAGGTTATACAAATTAAATGAGTGGAAAGATACCTAGAGAGAATGTCTTAGGGAATATGTGACCTATAGGAATGAACAAAATATGAAGATATTTTTATTTTCAATATTGATGTCAGAGGAGAGAAATTCATTGAGGACAATTCTCTAAAGTTTGGAGACTTCTTGATTTTTTATTACGATGAAAATAGAATAGTTCACTTAAAATTACTAGAACTAACTCAATGTGTAAAGAAAGTAGTTGGAGGTTTAAAATTGGTTGTGGAGGAGGGGAAGAAAAAAATGAACATAGTTCTTCTTTTGATTATAGTGATGATATTTATAGGGTAGAAGAACAAGTGGATGAGGATATCATAAGAGGACGGTGTATATGAAGTAGTATCGGAAAAATAAAGAGAAGAAGGTTATGATGAAGAGGAAAAGAATGAAAGGACTGACACATTTATGAAAAAGGCACCACGTCCAAAAGGTAGAAACAAATTAAAGATGTCTATGTCTACTACTCTATTTCATTTCATATGCAACTCAATTCTTTCTTGTTAGTATGTTAGTGCAAAAATGATATATTTGTATATTTGAACATAAGCAAAAGGATTTTTAAAAGTTTGGTCGTTATGTTGGCTGACATCTTTAATAAGTATTTTTCTTATTAAGTCAATGTTCAATAGAATAACACCACATAAATGAAATGAATGAAGTATGTTTAAGTTTTATAAGATTTATGTTTGTGAACTTGACCATTTAAATTTCTTTATTTCGTTGGAAACAAAAGAGCCCCTGCTCACAAGGTTTGGGATTTCCATGTATTCAGGTATACATATAATCAAAAGTAGATGTGCAAATCTACAAAAAAAAATCCTTAGTTTTTTGGAAAAATACGATGAAGATAAAAAAAATCAAATGATAATAAAAGCCTATAACTCTTTTAGTAAATGATTTTACAGTTTAATCTTATAGCATTTTCAATAAAACTTCTTGGTTCCTAATTTTAGCACATTCTGATTTATATAACGAGAGACTGCAAACTTGATCTATCTTAAAGATTTACCATCCACAATTCTTCTAGTAAAGATTTGTGTCAAAATGCAAGAGTTGGAAATGTGGTAAAATAAGCCTAGTTGTTAAATGAGACAATTTATGGATGGGGAACCTTATGGATGAAAATGAAAAATATATTTGTGAATTAATGAAAGAAAATGTAATGACAATATAGGTCATTATCTCTATTTTTCAATATTTTTGGTATTTAGAGCTTTTCTATAAAGACCCTAGTAATTTATGACTTGTTTGGGTTGATAGCTCGGTCACCTGGTCATTCATTGGGTTTTATGCAAGTTTCCCTATTTTGGAGCTTCTAAAGTTTAAACTATTGTCTTTGGTAAACACTTCAATTAAACATCCTTGGAATATAATCATCAAGGTTTTATTAGCTCCTGAATGTCATGTTTGGTCTAGATGGACCTTTGGTCCAGGTCTCGTGGCTTCTAGAATCATTTTAGTCAACCTTGTGGCTAATGGCTAAAAAAGTCTTAGGTGTTTGACCATCTTTTTGTTGAGCTACTCTATGATGGAGGTTTTGATAGCTTTGTTGAGTCTAGAATGAAGAATTTGGTGGGGTAGTGTAGTTTGTTTCTGTGCATGCGGTTCCGAACCAATCTTGACCACCCGATCGGGGTTTGTTGGGTTTTAGCATTTTTTGTTGGTACAAGCCTTCTTGTTTAGCTGCTTTATCGGTCTAGGACAACTTTCGAGCTTGTCTCTTTAACGGCCTATAGACCACTGAAGTGGAGGTGGGCCAACATATGCTTGGCTTCTTTAGCAAAAACTTGGTTGCTTTAGAGGTGGCCGCTTAAGCGATCATTTAGCCCTTTAGAATCATCACTGGTAGTTATATTCCATTTTTTAAATCATTGTTCATTATATTATTACTCAATTGTAATACATAAGAGATCAAAATTAAGAGTTTATTACTGTGAATATTTCCCAATCGTGCTTTGGGATATTGGTAGGAACGTCATTTACACATTTAACCCATAAGTTCTCTTCACTTTCCTTTGTTTTAATTCATTGATTGTAAATTCTTGAATATTTGTGCATGATATGCACTTTTGAGCTTGGATTGTGCCAATTTTTGAGGCATAAGTTTCTTGAGCTTGTTGGGACGTATTGACAAAGTCAATAAAAATATTTTATACGTGGGTCCCACAATGCAATTTTTAGCACATTTTTAGTTGTTATAATTTGGGAGTCTAAACGACCGTATTGAAACTAGAATCACTATTTTGATAGCATTACATATTTCGAAGGCAGGTTGAACAGGAAAAGCTCCAATTTAGAGGTAAGGAGCACTTGAGATCAGCTTTGTGGTAGGCTAGGACTTACTATCCTTAGACCTTGCTTGTTGATTGTTCTAGGATGATATTTTTCTAGGTGTTGAGTTGGAATTGCGGATGAATCCTTGTCGCTTCTATATTTGTATTGTTTTAGCCTCATTTTGGGTATTTTAGGTGGTCTTCAGGTTGATCATGAGTAGTTTGATGTTATATTTGTTTGTGTGAGCCATGTATAGACTAGAATGGCCTTAGTATTCATATTGTGGATCCTTTTCCTATGTTTGGCTAGAATTTCTTTAGATGTTGGTGTTCGAGGCCCGTGGGGCTTGTTTCAAGAATGGAATTGGTTTAGATACAATCCTCCTTATTTCACGCTTCGAGGCTACCCACTTGACATAACACGGGACCTAGGATCGTGAGTGACCCCAAGCTAACCTTGAACTGGCATATCATAAGCATACTTAAACATTTACTGAAATGAGAAATATTGTGCGAAAGCTTAAAATCATAATATAAACAGAAGTGGGGAATACCCAATCTATCAGAATATATAAACTATGAGTTTAATAACAACTGAAGGATCAAACTCAAAGCTAAAACTGAATATAACTATATCTGAATAAAAGCCTCTAACTGACTAAAGATGTTGGGACATGCCCCAGCTAACTCTAGCAAAACTGAAACTGAAAGACTGAAAGTAAAAGAAAACATGTCTATCATCCTCGAAGAATGATAACTCACCACTGATACTGAACTGGAGATCGGGAACCAATCTATGTGTGATCTGAATGTTGAGAACCTGAACCTACATCATGAGAAAATGTAGCGTAGAGTATGCGTCAGTACTTGAAAGGTACTAAGCATGCAAGATAGGATAAATCTGAACAATATATACATAAATGAATAAAGCATACTGATCAATGATATAAGATGAACATGAAGAATATACTGAACATACTGAACATGAACTAACTGAATGCAATGACCAAGAACTGAATACTGAAATATAACTAGTAACCTAGTCAATGCACTAGAATCTGACTGTGGAAACTTCTATTAACCGATATAAAACCACATGATCTAAACGTGGAGTCTGGTGTATACGCCCCATCGAGAGTCCCAATATACCTTGCCAGGGGTATAAAGGCATGACTGACATGATCACTAAATCTGATGCCCACAAGTGGGGACTGGGGACTTAACCTACGGGGGCACGTAGTTCTGGGACTATGAGGGTGACTAACCCTAGTCCAACTCGGTATTAAGCCTACTCCTAACTAGAATGTGTACAGTACAACACAGCTGAAATAAACTGAATAGCTCAAGATTCTGACATGCTAACTGAAAATGCAACATTAAGTACTGATAATGAAACATTTGAAAACTGATGCATAGATATATATGTATAAACTGACCTAGCAAGTGTAATTCATGAACCAAACGAATCTACACAACTAGGGTTTTGAATTTCATGCAAGAATTAAGGAACATAGTTACGAAAACATAATATTCTGATTAGGATTAATTTAACAACTAAATCACAACAATAATCTAAAGTTCTAGAAATCCCAAGTCTAAATATAATGAAGGGAATCAACCATCTGACTGAATTCTAGGGACCTAATGGGTGAAAGGAACCCACTAGTGAAATACAACATACTTGCTGACAAATTCCATGGGGAAATCTTTTGATTTTGGGGCTGGAACTGAGGGAAACATGTTGCATTCTTGGAAAGGGTGTGGTCGATGCTTTCTCTCTTCTTTTGCTTGGTTTGACTGATTTCTTTGAGAATGAATTGGTTAGGGTAAAGTCTGATTAAGTTACTAAGCTAAACCTGACCAAAATGACATAGTTTAGGGGTTAAACGACATAGTTTAGGTGTCCAAGGCATAGGGGAAAATACCAAATGACCCCTGACTAAAAAACTGATGGGGCCATCGACGGGCCTGATCGACAGTTCTTGGACTGACCGACTGCCCGTCCTATCAGTTCGTCAATTGGCCTCAGAAAGTTGGAAGCTGGGGGTCCTAACCACAGACCTGGACCACAGACCGTGGTCCCACCTATGGTTCGTAGGTCCTGGAGTGGTTCTGGACTTAGCTAAATTTTTTGGGGTTCTGGGGAAGGGGTTGCAGGTGGCCAACCACGGACCCCACGTACTGTCAGTGGGTCAATCTATGGTCCTTGGGTGGCCTCGTTGGTGGCACCTGCAACTTCTGAAATTCTGGATTTTGGTCTTCCTAGCATACGGAGTGTTACATTATCCCCTCTTTGGGAACATTCGTCCTCGAATGAAGACTAAATTAGCTGAGTATGGAGGGAAAGAGCTGCAAACCCAACCATTAAGTACTGAAACTGAAATTTGACTGAACTAAGTTCCAAGAACATGCAAATACGCTGAAAATGCAAGTATAATTGAAGGAACGTGATACTAAGACTGAATTTAAGTAAGAGTAAACTGAGAGGTTGGAGAGGAACTATTACCTCAAATTGGAATGGAATTGGAAGGAAAGAGATGAGGATATTTGGCCTTAATGGCTGCGTTTTCTTCCCAAGTAGCTCCTTTTACAAAGTGACTCCTCTACAATACCTTAATTGAAATGACTTCTTTATTTCTCAACCTTTGAACCTAACGATCGAGAATTTCGAGTGGCACCTCTTGATAAGTGAGAGTATCCTTCACAGCTATACTTTCTAATGGTACTATGGATGTTGGACCACCGACAAACTTCTTCAACAAGGAAATGTGAAAGACTGGATGCACCGCTGCTAGTTCTGCTGGCAACTCTAACTCATAAGCCACTTTTCCAACCCTTTTCAAGATCTTGTAAGGGCCTACATATCTAGGACTGACCTTTCTTTTCTTGCCAAATCTCATCACCCCCTTCATAGGTGACACTTTCAGGAAAACCCAATAATCAATTTGGAACTCCAAGTCCCTTCTCCTTACATTTGCATACGTCTTCTGGCGACTCTGGGCTGTCTTAAGTCTATCTCTGATGAGATGAACTTTTTCCATAGCATCATGAACCGAATCTGGTCCTATCAAGGCTGCTTCACCTACTTCAAACCAACCAACTAGAGATCTGCACCTATGCCCATACAATGCCTCATAAGGGGCCATCTGAATACTGGAATGGTAGCTATTATTATAGGCGAACTCTATAAGAGGAAGCTGATAATCCTAACTGCCCTTGAAATCGATCACGCAAGCTTTCAATATGTCCTCTAAAGTGTGAATGGAACGCTCTGCCTGACTATCCGTTTGTGGATGAAATGATGTGCTGAGATTTACCTGAGTACCAAGACCTTTTTGAAATGACTTTCAGAAATGAGAGGTAAACTGAGGACCTCTATCTGAGATGATAGACAAAGGAGCCCCATGCAACCTGACTATATCATTAATGTAAAGCTTGGCGTAATCCTCCGCTGAATCTGTAGTCTTAACAACCAAAAAGTGAGCCGACTTAGTAACTCTGTCTACTATCACCCAAATGGAGTCATGTTGTCTGCGAGTACGAGGTAAACCTATAATCAAGTACATGTTTATCACTTCTTACTTCCATGTAGGAATGTTGATCTCTTGTGTCATACCTCCTGCTCTTTCTGATGTTCTACCTTCACGTGCTAACAATTAGGGCACTTAGCCACAAAATCTGTTATATCCCTTTTCATGTCATTCCACCAAAAGACTTCCCACAGATCATGGTACATCTTAGTGGTGGCTGGATGAATAGAATACCTGGAGTTATGGGCTTTTGTAAGGATATGTTGTCTCAATTCACCCACCTTAGGAACACATAAACGACCCTGGTAGCGAAGCACACCATCTCCCCCTTGGGAGTAAACATCAACTTTCTACTGATGAACTGCACCCTTCAAGTGAAGCAATCTAGGATCATTGTCTTGTTTTTCCTTAACCTCTACTACCAATGAAGATTCTGACCCATTCTGGACTGTTACACCACCATCTGATATGCTCATAAGGCAAACTCCTAACGAGAAAGCCGGTGAACATCTTTTGATAGTTCTTTCCTTTCTTTCTCAACATGTGCTACACTACCCATGGATAGTCTGTTAAGAGCATCAACTACTACATTGGCCTTACCAGAAAGGTAAAGCATATTCATATCATAGTACTTGAGGAATTCAAGCCATCTTCTCTGGCGAAGATTCAAATCTTTTTGGATAAACACATACTGAAGGGTCATATGATATGTGAACACATCTACGTGAACACCATACAAGTAATGTCTCAAAATCTTTAGGGTAAATACTACGGCTGTAAACTCGAGGCCATGAATCGGATAGTTATTCTCAGGCACCATAAGTTGTCTAGAAGCATAAGATATAACCTTACTTCATTGCATCAACACACAACCTAGGCCGACTCTGGATGCATCACAATAGATCACATAACCGCCTAAACCCTCTGGTAGAGCCAAAACATGACTTGTAGTCAACCTAGTTTTCAGTTCTGAGAAGCTCTTCTCACAATCATCTGACCACTAGAACTTAACCTTTTTCTAAGTCAACCTAGTCAATGGAGAAGCTATGGATGAAAATTCTTCCACGAACCTTCTATAATAACCAGCCAAACCTAAGAAGCTTCTGATATCTGTAAGAGAGGTACATTTGGGCCATTTTTTCACTGCCTCTATTTTCTGAGAATCCATTTGGATCCCTTCGCTAGATACTATATGCCCAAGAAAAGTAACTGATTGTAATAAAAACTCACATTTGCTAAACTTAGCGAATAACTGGCAATCTTTGAGAGTTTTCAGAACAACCCTCAAATGAGTCGCATGTTCTTCCTCATTCCTAGAGTAAATGAAGATATCATCAATAAAGACAATAACGAACAAGTCCAAATATTGATTGAACGCCTTGTTCATCAAATCCATGAAAGCTGCAGGAGCATTGGTTAGTCCTAATCACATAACTACAAATTCATAATGACCATACCAAGTTCTAAAGGCTATTTTTGGAATGTCACTATCTTTGACTCTGAGCAGATGATAACTGAATATGAGGTCTATCTTCAAAAAATGACTAGCACCTTGAAGTTGGTCAAACAAGTCATAAATCCATGGGATAGGGTACTTATTCTTGATTGTGACTTTGTTCAACTACCTATAATCAATGCACATCCTGAGAGAACCATCTTTCTTTTTCACGAACAACACTGGTGCACCTCATGGGGAAATACTGCGTCTGATGAAGCCCTTATCTAGAAGGTCTTTCAACTGCTCTTTCAATTCCTTAAGCGCAGCTAGAGCCATTCTGTAAGGAGGAATAGAAATAGTATAGGTATCTAGAAGGATATCAATTCCAAAGTCGATTTCCCTTCCAGGAGGACTTCCGGGAAGATCTTCTGGAAACACTTCTGGGAACTCATTAACTAATGGAACTGACTCAAGAGTTGGGGTTTCAGAGCTTGAATCTTCAACCTGAACTAGATTATAGAGATACCTTGTAGAGATCATCTTTCTGGCCTTAAGGTAGGAAATGAATAGACCCATAAATATTGAGCTACTACCTTTCCATTCTAAGACTGGTTCGCTGGAAAATTGAAAGTGAACGATCCTAGTTCTACAATCGACTGAGGCATAACATGAATGTAACCAATCCATGCCTAGAATGAAATAAAAGTATACCATTTCTAACTCTACAAGATCTGCTGAGGTGACTTTTTGAGAGACAGTGACATGCCAATTTTTATGTACGCGTCTAGCTATAACTAGGTCACCAACTGGAGCAGAGACTGAGAAGGGTTATGAGAGAGTTTCTGGACTGGCATCGAAGCTTACTGCTACTATGAAGTTACAAAGGAAAGAGTAGCCCCTGGATCTAACAAAGCACAAACATCCAAGTGAAAGACTCGTAATGTACCAGTGACCACATCAGGAGAATCTTCCTGGTCCTGGTGAGCCTGGAGAGCATACAACTTGTTCTGGCATTGACGGCCACCTATATTAAATGAAGCACCCTGCTGAGTTGGGCGACCTGCTGGTGCTGCTGGAGTTGTAGACTGAGCCTTACTATTGTTACCTCCTTGTCCCGATTTAGAAAAAGGGCAATCCCTTAACCTGTGACCAAACTGACCACACCCAAAACATCCATCTCTTCCTGCAAGACACTCTCCCGGATGGTTCTTACCATACTTTGGACAAGTTGGGTAGGTTTTGGTAACTGAAACACTCTCATGAGACTTAATGCCTAATACCCTACCTTTATGATTCTATCGAAACCTGGGGGATGGAGCACTAGCTGATGAAGGTGCTGGAGGTGAAGGCCTTTGTTGAAACTGCGAGCGATTTCCACCACCTAATATCTTCTGAGAGTAATCATTGTTGCATGTCCTAGCCTTCTTGTTGTCATTGGCTTGTTCCCTAAGCTTATCTTTCTCAACTTGCTGAGCATGAGTTATGAGCCTAGAGATACTCATATCCTCCAACAACATAGCATTTCTGCACTCTATCTTCACCAAGTCAGATACCCTAAAAATGAACTTACTCATTTATGCCCTGAGATCGGCAACCATATGTGGAGAATACCTAGAGAGCTGGGTGAACTTAGGTCCGTACTCTTGGACTGATATTGAGCTTTGCCTCAAATTCATGAACTCCTGAGCTTTTGCCTCTCTCAACTCTCTTGGAAAGAACTTGTCCAGAAAAGTAGCAGTAAAAGACTCCCAAGTCACAGGAGCTGCATTCTCACCCCTATTTTCCTTCCGTTGAGTGAATCAAATGTGAGTTACATCTGTGAGCTTGTAGGACCCCAACTCTACCCTATCATTTCCAATTACTTGCATCACTCCAAATATATTCTTGACCTCATTAATGTAGTTCTAGAGATCCTCACCAACTTGCAACCCTAGAAACTCGGGTGGATTCATCCTAACAAAATCACGGACCCTAGTTTCCACTCATCCACCATTAGCATTTGCAGGAACTGGAACCTTCTGATTGTTCTAGTTGGCTTACTCTGGGCCAAAAGCTGAATGGTGTTCCAGAACTCTGCATTCGAAACCTCATGGTCTGGAACTGGAGGAATTGTGTCAGTGTTGTGGGCATTTGCATTCCTTGCGCAAGCTCTACGAGAAGGCATGATCTGAAATGCATAAAGTCGAGTTAGAAAGAAGATCATACTCATGCACGATATGAATAACAAGAAACTGAAGTGTTTCCTAAAACACTTCATAGCCTCCCCCTCATAGGTGTGGTGCACTTCACACTCATAAAAGGGACTCAACTTAGTGCGACTTTTCATACATCCTAGGACTCCTAAACATGGCTCTGATACCAAGTTTGCCATACCTCGAGACTACCCCCTTAACATAACATGGGACCTAGGATCACGAGTGATCCTAAGCTAACCCTAAGCTGGCATATCATAAGGATACTTAAAGATTTACCGAAATGAGAAATATTGTGCGGAAGCTTAAAATCATAATATAAACTGAAGAGGGGTAATACCCAATCTATCTGAATATATAAACTATGAGTTCAATCACAACTGAAGGATCAAACTCAAAGCTAAAACTGAATCTAACTATGTCTGAATAAAAGCCTTTAATTGACTAGAGATGCTAGGACATGCCCCCGGCTAACTCTAGCAAAATTGAAACTGAAAGACTAAAAGTAAAAGAAATCATGTCTATCATCCTCGAAGAATGAGGACTCACCACTGATACTGCTGAACTGGAGATCGGGAACCGATCTATGTGTGATCTAAATGCTTAGGACCCGAACCTACATCACGAGAAGATGTAGCGCAGAGTATGCGTCAGTACTTGAAAGGTTTTGAGCATGCAAGATAGGATAAAGCTGAACAATATATACATAATTGAATAAAACATACTTATCAATCATATAAGATGAACATGAAGAATATACTGAACATACTGAACATGAACTAACTGAATGCAATGACCAAGTTCATAACATGCTAAACCTGAATATTAAAATATAACTGGTAACCTGGTCAATGCACTAGAATCTAACTATGGGAGCTACTATTAACCGACATAAAACCACGTTAGCTAAACGTGGAGTCTGGTGTATACGCCTCATCGAGAGGACCCAATATACCTTGCGAGGGATATAAAGGCATGATTGGTGTGATCACTAAATATGATGCTCACAGAGGGGACTTAACCTACGGGGGAACGTAGTTTTGGGACTATGATGGTGACTGACCCTAGTACAACTCGGCATTAAGCCTACTCCCAACTAGAATGTGTACAATACAAAACAACTGAAATAAATTGAATAGCTCAAGATTCTGACATGCTAACTGAAAATGCAACATTAAGTACTGATCATGAAACATTTGAAAATTGATGCATAGATAGCTGTGTAAACTAACCTAGCAAGTATAATTCATGAACTAAACAAATCTACACAACTACGGTTCTGAATTTCATGCAAGAATTAAGCAACATAGTTACGAAAAAGTAATATTCTACTTAGGATTAATCTAACAGCTAAATCACTGCAATAATCTGAAGTTCTAGAAGCCCTAAGTCTAAACATAATGAATTGAATCAAGAATCTGACTGAATTCTAGGGACCTAATGGGTGAAAGAAACCCACTAGTGAAATCCCACATACCTAGTGACAAATTCTACGGAGAAATCTTTCGATTTCGGTGCTGGAACTGAGCGAAACATGTTGCGTTCTTGGAGAGGGTTTGGTCGATGCTTTCTCACTTCTTTTGCTTGGTTTGATCGATTTCTTTGAGAATGAATTGGTTAGGGTAAATGTTGATTAAGTTACGAAGCTAAAACTGACTAAAACAACGCAGTTTAGGGGTTAAATGGCGTAGTTTAGGTAGGTGTCTAATGCATAGGGGGAAAGATCAAATGACCCCTGACTCTAAACCTGGCGGGGCCATCGATGGTCTGTGGACTGACTGACGTCCCATCCTGACAATCCATCGATTGGCATCAAAAAATTGGAAGTGATGTTTGCGTAATCAACAACACAACTTCCAATGCAAGTGTCTACGATTGTGCAATAATATAATAACCCAACCAAGGGTTGGGGTCGAGTCCCAAGGGAATGGTAGTGAAAATAGTAGTTAAACTAGAATTTCTCTTCTAATTAGTTGTACTTAGAGAATTTATCGAATAAAAACAAATTAAATTCAAGTGGGTGACACAATAGTGTCAAATATCGATGGGGGATTTGTCACAAGAACAAATAAAAACAGTAAAATATAAGGGAAATCAAGTATGGGGAGAGATTCTTGGGATGTGACCGCACTATATATTGATATAAATCGTTGAGTACATGCTTTCGATAGGAAATTTACAAGATAATAGTGACTAGGCTAAGCTTTAGATGGAAATAAGTTCCCTGTCAGGCAACTTACCCCTTTTCAAATGGGTTCCTCTCAGACACTCATTTTCCGCATGAAGGCCAGCCTATGCCTTACCCCACTCACTCTCTCGAGCTGAGTGTTAGGATATGGGACTAGGGCTCACCCTCTCGGGCAGAACCTCATGTCGACCCACTCCTTAGGCCATCAGTCTAGCAATCGTGGTTTCGCGACCTCTCTCTAGAGCAAGCCGAAAACACATGGGTGGTTTTGTATTTGCAACTACAAACCCATTAAATTAAACCACAACCACTAGGTGAAATCACCATTAAAATACATCTAACCTATCAGCAAGCAAAAACCAACAATAATCTCAACACATATTTGCTAAATCACACCCTAAGAATTGGGGTCTTTTAGCCACCCATCAAGAAATAAGAAATTATACCTAAAATGATGTTGAAATCAAGTATGTATAAGAAATTAAACCTTGATTTAAGCAAGGAAAGAAGAATAGAGAAGACCCACTTCCAATTTGGGGAAGTTGAACTCTTTTCTTCTTCAAGTCCTCCAAAAACCCTCTCCAAACTTGAGAGAAAATATGAAAGCTAAAGTAAAAAATTACAATAATGTTTAGACTCTCTTGTTCCACTAAAAACTAGTAAAGAGTTTAGTATTTATAGACTTCAAAAAATAGTGATGGCGGATCGCTCGGCGAGGTTAGTCGCGAACGCCGAATGACTCGGCGATTCGCCCTTCTTCTAGTTCCTCGTCGTTTGTGCTTTGACTTTAGCATTTGTGCGTTTTGGATCATTGGGTGGTATACTTCTGCTTTGCGAAACTGATCGGCGAAGCGCCGACTCCGCCTTTCATCGCCTTTTTTATCCTTTTCCATCAGGGCTTCGCGTACTGGAACAAAGGGCGGAGTGCATCCCTTCGGCAAATCACTAAGCATTCTTGGCCATGCTCAGTCTTCAACTTCTTCGTTCTTTTCAGCCTTTGTGTTCCTCTTTGCGCCTAAGTGTCCATGCTTCCACTAAAACTTCAAATACCTAAAACTTAAGTGTTTTCATCAGATATTTAGACTAAATAAGCATTTGAGGACACTATTTCTATTAAAATAAAGTCCTAAATGAGTCCAATTTGTGGACTCATCAACACCCTAAACTTAAACTTTTTTTTGTCCTCAAGTAAAACTCAAGTCAGCAGTTCAAATAGGATGTCTCAAATAGTGCTACACAAGACTAAATCATGAACATACACAACAAGATTCAAATTACTCATGCAAAGATTAATTGTGTACTCAAAGATTCAAGTTGTGATACACCATTACCAAAGATTCTCATGCTCGCAATACTTGCTACTTGTGCAAGTTCAAGCTCAACAAAAAGTATCTAAATGCCCTCACATAAAGAATGATTCCATATTCACACACAGAGGTTAATCAATTCAAGATCAGGAATCAGATGCAACGCTCACACTCAAAAAGAGGAACACAATGCATGTTTTCACCCATAGGCTTGCCCTTATTTTCCAATCGATCTTCGGTTCAGCTCACTCAAGATCAAAAAGGTCTTTTCAAGGCTTGTAATGGGGCTGAGTGCAAAAGTATGGTCATTTAGGTTCAGTGACTTCTTCATCCTCGTGAGATGTGGTGTTCTCAAAATCTCATTTTCCCTTCCCTTATCATTTTTTCTTCTAGTGCTTCTAAGTCATCCTTTTATTCACTCTCCATGTATTGCTTGGAAACCCAATTTCTTTTGTACTTTTATTCCACAACTATTCTTTTTCATTCTTTTCTTTTCTTTTTATTTTTTTTTATTTTTTTTTGTTTTATGGAGGGTTTCCATTTTTTCGCAACACCATGGGTTAAGGGAAACTTTTCTTGCACTTCTTGACTTCTCCTTTTCCTTTTCACCACACCCCCAACTTAGGCTTTTGGCCTAAGTTGGCTATTCACTAAACCACAAATCAGGAGGATTATAGGAAGTGGATCAAGTAAGGTCTAGGGTTCATCAAAGTTTCTTCCAAATAAAGGTAAGGCTCAAAGGGTGTTCAAGAGAGTTTCACACACTCACGGGTAGGCCACAACAGAGGTATATGTCAAATTGGCTCACACTCGTTAAAAGTTGCCTAAGATCATCTCGAGAGCATACTAAATCAATCAGACTAACGGGGCAAATTCTAGGTTTATTCATGCATGGTTTAAAGTAAGTTCATCACACAAGGCATCGACACTTAAGTCAAACAAGACTACACACTTTCGCTAGTGTGCAATGGTCATTACAAGAGAATCAATTCGATAAATAGCTAATCACAACGAGATGCAAAGAGTTCACATATTATCTATGCAACTTCATTTGATCTCGTCGCAGCCGCATGTTCATGTTTGTTCAATTGAGAGCACCATTCAAGTCATCGGTATTGATCGAAACCGAGACTTGAATTTGTACAAGAACAACCACTTTCAACACAAGAGGTGGCGAAAATTTTCAAAATATGAAATTTTTTTGGAAGGGTCAAAATTATTTTTCAATTAAACCCAAAAGAGAGCCCTAAGCTCAAACAATCGCAAAGCAAACAACCCAATATCAAACAGACAACCCAAGTATATACCAAAAATAGCATTCGACACAATATCAAAGGTGTGTGCCTCACCCCACCACAATAAAAGTGTTTATCCTCAAATGCAAGTGATAAAATATTCAGCAGTAAAAATAAAAAAACTTAGAGCGGAAGGTAAAGAGGGGATCTTGTTTATGCATTCGCTTCATCTGCCTGTGCATTGGTGTTTGATGCATCAGCTTGATATAAAACAATAGCTCCCGAAGTGTTTCCATTCTGGTTCGCATTGTTTTCATTTGCCTTAGCTTTCGCAGTGATGTTAGCCTCACCCATTCTATCCATGTCATGAGCCGCCAAAAAGGAATATATGGTTGTGTAGAATCCGCATCTCCATGGAGGAATGGTGGGATCAATAGGAATTCTCCTTCTGGCCCTAGCTTCCTTGGTATATTTCTTTTGTATGGCTAGCTCTGCTTTCCTTTCATCTTCTTTAAAGTCACGTGCTTTTCCGTTTCGGGGTGGTTCATTTCTCCCTGGGTCTAGCCATTTCTTTGGTGCTGAATTAATTGTACTGACGTGCTAGGCAGCAATGCGATCCAAATCCACGCACAATTCGACACTTAAAATACTTTAAAATTGCAAGAAATATAAAGCTAAAGTGCAAGTGTGAGTTTGATTGGATGAAAAAGTGAGAGGAAATGAATGAAGTAGAACTTTTAAACCTGTGGCTTGCAAAAACCGTTCAGTTACCACCTATTCGGTGACGTGAGTCAGGCTCGCCCAATCACTCGGCGAAGCGCCAAGTGATTACTAACTTAACCTAATGAAGCAGGATCTGCATCTCATGTGAGAATCCTAATGGCGGTCTACATCAAGGTTGGCGACACGTTTCTCATTACTTACCGACCGCCGAGTTTTACAAGATCCAAGCTGATAGTGTCTTGAGTCAAATGGCGGCAAATATCGAGGTCGCTGAACAAGGCGGCGGCACGCCAATTTGATCATTTGCTCGCCTTCATACACTTTTTCAAACATTTCCCTAACTTCAGTCTGTACAAGCATCACACCATTATTTCACCAAGGAACAAAAACAATTAAAAAGGGTTTAGGTTGCCTCCCAAGCAGCGCCTTAGTTAACGTCGTGGCACGACGCAAGTCAGCCATCTATTCCTCATCCTCAGAGTCACCCATGGTGTAGTTGGGCGAGTCCTCGACGAACGGTGGATAGCGACATGTCATCAAATGCAAGATTTGAGCATCCTACAGCTGGATAGTCATGGAGTTTGAGGTGGACACCTCATTTAGGATTTCCATGTTATCTTTCATCTCATTTAACCTCTTGTTTTGTTCGGCAATCTTTTGTTGAATGAGGGCAAGGACCTCATCATCTCGTGCACTTCCATGCTTCTTCCCATTTCGGCACTCTAGGAGGATTACATGTATCTCCCTTTCCATGGCCTGCGCTTCCAATGCCAAAACTCGGTTGGAAAAAGAATCCAACTTAGTAACCAGTGTATTCCACTCTTTTTCTTTCTTTGTCTCCTTGTTGGTTTCAACTATGCCATCAAAGGTTTTTGCTACGACCTCATAGGGTTAACACAACACACCACCTGCGAACAGTTGATTCGCGTTACTTCTATTCTCAGGTCCCAAACTTCTATAGAAGCATTCCAGTAACGCTTTGTCAGTCATCCCATGAGACGGGCATGGACTTAGCACTGTTTGAAATTTCACCACATTTCCTCAAGAGTCTCATCCCCTACTTGCTTAAAGGTCAGGAGGTTGTCCCTGAGGTTCAGCAGTTCCAAGAGGGGATTATCCAAGTAAAGTCCGTAGTGGTTTTCCATTTTTCGTTCCTCTGCGTCAATACACAAACACGCAAAACAAAACTAAAATTTAAATCAGTGAAAACTATAACTAAAAAGAAGAAAATCTCTAATTTACTACATCTTCACGTAACACCACTCCCCGACAGCGGCGCCATTTTGATGTTTGCGTAATCAACGACACAACTTCCAATGCAAGTGTCTACGATCGTGCAATAGTATAATAACCCAACCAAGGGTTGAGGTCGAGTCCCAAGGGAGTGGTAGAGAAAATAGTATTTAAACTAGAATTTCTCTTCTAATTAGTTGTAGTTAGAGAATTTATCGAATAAAAACAAAGTAAATTCAAGTGGGTGACACAAAAGTGTCAAATATTGATGGGGGATTTGTCACAAGAACAAATAAAAACAGTAAAATATAATGGAAATCAAGTATGGGGAGAGATTGTTGGGATGTGACCGCAATATATATTGATATAAATCATTGGGTACATGTTTTCGATAGGAAATTTGAAAGATAATAGTGACTAGGCTAAGCTTTAGATGGAAATAAGTTCCCTCTCGGGCAACTTACCCCGTTTCAAATGGGTTTCTCTCGGACACCCATTTGCCGCATGAAGGCCAGGCTACTCCTTACCCCACTCACTCTCTCGAGCAAAGTATTAGGATATGGGAGTAGGGCTCACCCTCTCGGGCAGAACCTCATGTCGACCCACTCCTTAGGCCATCAGTCTAGCGGTCTTGGTTTTGCGATCTCTCTCCAGAGCAAGCCGAAAACACATGGGTGGTTTTTTATTTGCAACTACAAACCCATTAAATTAAACCACAACCACTAGGTGAAATCACCATTAAAATACATCTAACCTATCAGCAAGCAAAACCCAACAATAATATCAACACAGATTTGCTAAATCACACCCCAAGAATTGGGGGGTTTTAGCCACACATCAAGAAATAAGAAATTATACCTAAAATGATGTTGAAATCAAGTGGGTATAAGAAATTAAACCTTGATTTAAGCAAGAAAGAAGAATAGAGAAGACCCACTTCCAATTTGGGGAAGATGAACTTATTTCTTCTTCAAGCCTTCCAAAAACCCTCTCCAAACTTGAGAGAAAATATGAAAGCTAAAGTAAAAAATTACAATAATGTTTAGACTCTCCTGTTCCACTAAAAACTAGTAAAGAGTTTAGTATTTATAAACTTTAAAAAATAGTGATGGCGGATCGCTCGGCGAGGTTAGTCGCGAACGCTGAATGGCTTGACGATTTGCACTTCTTCTAGTTCCTCGTCATTTGTGCTTTGCCTTTAGCATCTGTGTGTTCTGGATCATTAGGTGGTATACTTCTGCTTCACGGAACTAATCGGCGAAGCACCGACTGCTCCTTTCATAGCCTTTTTTATCCTTTTCCTTCAGGGCTTCGCGTACTGGATCAAAGGGCGGCGTGTGTCCCTTCGGCGAATCGCCAAGCATGCTTGGCGATGCTCAATCTTCAGCTTCTTCGTTCTTTTCAGCCTTTTTGTTCCTTTTTGCGCCTAAGTGTCCATGCTTCCACTAAAACTTCAAATACCTGAAACTTAAGTGTTTTCATCAGATATTTAGACTAAATAAGCATTTGAGGACACTATTTCTATTAAAATAAAGCCTTAATCAGTCCAATTTGTGGACTCATCAGGAAGCTAGGGATCTGAACCACGGACCTGGACCATGGACTGAGGTCCCACCTACTGTCCATAGGTTCTGGCGTGGTTCTCGACTTAGCTAAATTTTCTGGGGTTTTGGGGAGGGGGTTGCAGGTGGCCAACCACGGACCCAACCTATGGTCAGTGGGTCAACCTATGGTCTGTGGGTGGCCCCGTTAGTGGCACCTGCTACTTCTGAAACTCTGCATTTTGGTCTTAGCATACGGGGTGTTACACCTTACTAGGTTGTGACCTTCAAGTAGCCTTATTTGTAAGTGTGATTTTTTGGAGGTCGTAAGTTGACTACCTAGACTCATTGAAGACCCCACTTCACTTAGTCTATGTCGTAACCTGATTTATCAAGTCATGATGGCACCTACAGAAATAAGCAGAAACGACAAAATAAGTACCAGAAACAGAAGGACAAGTATAAAAAAACAAAAAGATATGTACAGAATAAAAAACCACTCTTAGAAACCAGAAGTCACAAATGCAGACCTTCTAAAATAAAAGAGTACAAGTCCCAAAAGTAAACCCAAAATACAAAGATTCTCTCAAAATGTAAAATACTAGGCAAGCAAATATACAGATAGATACTGGTGCGTCGAGGACGCCATGTGTTCAAGCTCACCTCTAAACTGAAAGTGATATTAACCCAAATCCCAAAGCTTGTAACTAGTGCTCAGATCTACATCATAAAACAAATCAATAGTTTAGTATGAGTACCAAACAACAGCTAATAAGTAGGAATCATAGGACGACAGAGCAAAAAAAGTAAAAAAAATATGAAATGCTAGAATCTAAACACAACAGAAGTCAAAGAATGAAAGGGAAACAGGAATGCACATGAGTGTACTAAGAAAGTAAATGAAATAAGTACAACTAAGGTAACCTATCTACCCCTATAAACCTTAAAGGTACGCTCGTGCACAAGTAAAACTAAAAACTTGAATGAACCCCTACAAGCTTGATATGTACATAGTAGAGGTAAGAATTATATAGAGAATTTAAAGATAGTACCAGAATTGGGAGAACCTCCCACAGAATACTTCACGGTTCAAGTATCCAATAAAGCCACCCAATCATACCTTTAATCTGGGCAAAAGGGATTTGAGATAGAATCTCATAGTGAGAACTCTAATCGAATTGAAAGAGATATGAAATAGGATCTCTTAGTCACAAATCTAATTGGATAAAGCACAGACATGAGTGGGGAAATTACCCAAAATGAAAATAGGTGCATATGGGATCCTCAAATAAGGAGTGATTATAGAATATACAGGTTTCGATTGTAGAAAAAAAACTTCAACGACTCCAAATTTCATTACCAACTCCACACTGGTCCAACCATAGTACAAAACCCTTTCAACTCGTCAGTAACCCACTCCAGCCCTTACAACACGAGTCGATGCCTAATTCCCAATAATCCCACAATGGACCACATAAACTCCTAGTCGATCGCAAGGATAAAATCAAAAATTAAAAGGGCAATCTGAGATGAGTTTTCACATATCTAAGGATCATACTATTAGACCAAAGTCTACTACATCAGTCTACAATGAGCTATGCCAAAGCGACAAGGACAAACAAAACTAAGGCCAATCTACTCAAGATAATACAACTCTATGGAAAGCTCTAGTATAAGCCTAGACTAACGAGAAATATGATAAAAAAAAATCAATATTAACAACAACCAAAGCATGCTAAAATATAAGGATAATCTCAAATAGTAACTTACATGCTCCAAATCGTGAAAAACCCTGATAAAAGCCTAAAACAAAAATTCTAAGTATTCTAGAATTATGAATTAGGTAACCACCCTATATTCACACAAATGACCACACTTTCACATAATCAAGCTCAATCCAAGGAATGGAAAGTCGTAGACTACCATAAAGTTGACCGCACACACTTTAAATCACAACTTGGAGATTTTCCTTTTTAAATAGCCCAAAACGCTTCCACCCTATCAGTTATAGAATCACTACATTAAAACGGTCTCTTAGACACTAAATTCACATAAAACAAAGACTGATCAAATTATAGTCAAAACTAGAAATGTGGCACCCATGTCAGGAATTCCTTAATCGACTCCCTCAAAAAATTCTAATTACCTCCCCAAACTTGTGTCGCGAAATGAAATACAATTCGAACTTGTGACAGACCAAACGAACAACATGCAAGAATTAACCAAATTAAGAACCAGAAAATTGGGGCTGGCAGACCCTTCAGGGTGAAATTTACCTCAAATGAAGAATCCTCGGCACTCCCTACTCACACACCCTCATAGCCCCACACAGAACAATCATTTATGTCTTTGAATCATTTTAATCAAAGCTGAAACGATATAGAAATTTCCAATTCACTATGAGGAAATGAAGTTGATCGCGTTTGGCCTTAGTTGAAAAGACTAGACAAACTCTTCATTGCGATTGTGGGGAAATGGGTCGTGATCGCAGTCCATTACAAAGTTGAATCTCCTGGTCGTGGTGGTCCGACATCATGATTGGATGGTCAATGTGGGTTATCTCTTCACCATGATCGCGTGCCCACGGGCCCGCGAACACGAAGGGTTAATTGGTTTGCACCAGCTGATTCACATGAGTTGGTTTAGCCATGTTTAAAATTCCCTGATGGGGTGCTCGATATTTGTTCAAAACCTCGTAAACACAAAGAAGATCAACTATCCCATAAATTTGAAATTACAAATTCAATGGAGAAGACCAAACTTTTGACTGAGGTCGTCTCGACAAAAAGTGGGTCATCCACCAGAAACTCTATTTTTAGCAATAATCCACAAGGAGCTCGGAATTAGCCTAGAAGTCTTAGGAACCGCATGAAATGTCCTTTTAGACCAAACTCAAAGTTTTAGAGCTAACAAAACTATCATAATTTCATTCTGAGGCCATGTTCTTGAACTTTTGACCAAAGTTAACCGTTAAGTTTCAAAAGCTCCAAAACACACAAACTTGCATAAAATCCAAACGAATGACTAGGTCACTGAGTTGTCACTCCCATCAAGTCATAAATGACTAGAGGTAGATATAGGAATGGTCTAAACAAAGAAAGGAAGTCATTTACATGTAAATGACTTGGAGGATCATTACAACATCTACTATTAATAAGTACTTTCGTCCATAAAATTAAGAGTCAGGAAGTACCTAAAGGCTAAAAAAATCCATGAAACTACTCACGCATCACTTACTAAGCCTCCCAGGTCACCTCCTCAACTAGACGACACCTCTAATGGACATTCACCACTTGCATAGCTCTCGAATGCAACACCCGCATATCTTTGATAAGGATAGAAACTGGCCTGTCCATGATGGTCGAAAGATCATGCAACTCAACTAATCATACTAGAGCACATAAGACTTATAAGAAACATATTGATGCAACATTGAAACACGAAAAATTGGGGAATATTTTAAAATGCATGAGGTAGGTCGAACTCAAAAGCAATATCGCCAACTATTTGAAGGATCATAAAAGGCTAAATATACCTGGGGCTAAGCTTGCTCACCTCCCAAATCTCATCATGCCTTTCATGGGCGACACACAGAGGAATACTCAATCACAAACTACAAACCTCAATGGATGATGCCTAAATTGACATAACTCTAGTACCTACTCAGAGTGTCCTTGAGCCTATTCAGATTCACCCGCACCTGATCTAAGGCCTGTTGAAGAAAAGCAGTACCACGTGGCCTAGGCTCCGTAGACTCCAGTCAACCAATAGGGGAGTGAAAATTCCTACCATGTAAAGACTCGAATAAGGCCTTTTGAATATTATAGTTGTAGTTGTAGTTGAACAAAAACTCCTTCAAAGGCAAGAATTGGTCCCAATGACCTCCAAACTCCAAAATACAGGCCCAGAATATATCCCAAAGAACTTGCGGGTAGAAAATTATTCTAAGGTCAACACAAATTCCTAAATCCTCCTGAAATATCCTCCAAGAACTATAAGTGAACTAAGAACTATGATGTGAGATAGTAGAAAGAGGAACACCAAGAAAATGAACAACCTCTCAAATAGAGATACAAACCGACCTCTCAATGTTGAAAGAAGACTAAACAGGAAGGAAATATGCTTACTTGGTCAATTGATCCACTATAACCTAAATACTGTCAACATGTCTAGAAGTTTGAGAAATCCTACGATAAAGTCCATGGTGATGCAATCCCACTTCACTCAGAAATGGGTAATCTCAAAAACTCACCATCAAGCCTCAAATGCTAGTCATTCACCTATTGGTAACACAGTCAACGGGACACATAGTTGACAATATCTCTCCTCTTACTGCTCCAGTAGTTTTACTTTTTCAAATTACGATACATCTTCGTGGTGCCTGGATGAATAGAATATTTGCAATCATGGGCCTCACGAAGGATCAACTAAATCAAATCCCTAACTTTCAGTAAGGAGAAATGATCAGCAAATATTAAAACCCCATCTGAATGTAAGGTAGCTTGACTAGCATCACCTCCTAAAACTTGATCTCAAAGGGAAACCAAGGTCTATTCCTCAAATTAGTGACCACGAACCCACTCCAACAACGAAGATTGAACATCAACATATGCAAACAAACACCTAGAATATAAAATATCGAACTGAATCATCATATTGGCTAAGGGATGGATGTCCAAAGCCAAATATCACACCATAATAAATAGGAAAGATTGATTACCCATACTCACCGCCTTATAACTTATGGTATCCGCTAGTACATTCACATTGCACGAATGGTAGAGAATAGAGAAGTCACAGTCCTTTAGGAGCTCAATCCAATGGCGCTGCCTTGAATTAAGGTTCTTCTGGATCAAAATGTACTGAAGATTCTTATGATCAGTGTAGATCTCACATAAAACTCCATACAGGTAGCGCCTCTAAATCTTAAGCTCATAAACTACCACCGCCAACTCCAAGTCATGAGTAGGGTAGTTGTACTCATGCACCTTAAGCTGCCTAAATGTATAAGCTATAACCTAGCCCCACTGAATAAATATACAACCAAAACCAACGTCGGATGCGTCATAATACATCACGAATCCATCACCCTCAACTGGAAGAGTCAGTATAAAAACAGTAGTAAGAAACTTCTTGATTATAATAAATCTCATCTCACACTTCTCAGATCACTCACACGGAACATGAAGGAGAGTTAATCAGGTCAAATGTGCCACAATGGTGAGAAATCCTCCACAAAGTGTCTACAGTAGCTCGCAAGTCCAATTAAGCTCCAAATCTCACTAACCGGGGTGGGCCTAGCCCTATCACGAATAACATCAATTTTCACCTAATTCACAATAATTCCATCATTGGACATCATGTCCCTCAATAATGCTACAGACTCAAGCTAAAATCATTACTTCGAAAACATGAGATAAAGTCCCTAATATCTCAAAGTCTAGAGCACAATCCTCAAATGTTACTCATGCTCTCTCTGGCTCTCTGAGTATATTAAAATATCAGCAAAGAAGAGTATGATAAAATAATTGAGATAAGTCCCAGACATATGTATCATCAAGTCCATAATGGTGGAAGTGGCGTTAGTCAACCCAAAAGACATCACAAGGAACTCATAGTGACAATAACGTGTTCTAAATGTGGTCTTAGGGATGTTTGATTCTATAACCCTCAATTCAAGGTAACCAGACCTCAAATCAATCTTAGAAAACATCGTGATACCCTAAATATTTTCAAATAGATCATCAACACGTGGCATAGGGTAATGGTTCTTCACCATTACCATATTTAGCTGCATGTAGTAAATATATATCAACATGGATCTATCATTCTTCTTCACATGCACAACATGGGCTCCCTAAGGTGATACACTTGGTCGAATGAATCCATTACCCAAGATATATAAATTCTACACATTGAGCTCCTTGAGCTCTGTAGGGGCCACATGATATGGTAGAATAGAGATAGGATAAGTACCCGTATTAAGGTCAATTATAAAATCAATATCACACTTTGGGGTTACGCTAGGTAGGTAAGTAGAAAACATATATACAAATTCACGTACAATGGGAACCGACTCAAGTGAATGAACCTCCCTACTTTAATACCACACATAAGCCAAGTAATAGGGAATCGCTAGCCACTAACCTCCAAGCACAAATAAAAAAGATAACTCCAACCGGTATGCAACTACAAGAGATCTACCACACCACTAGGGGAATACCAGGCATGGCTAATGTAACAGTCTTAGAAAATCAATCCAAGAGTGTGTGGTATGAGAATAAATAGTTTATGCCAAGAATCACATCAAAATCCAAAATATCAAGCAATATAAGGTCAGCCCTGGAGTCACGCTCTTGGATAGTCACCAAAAAGGATCGAAACATGTGATCCACTACTAAATATTCACCCCCGTGGATTGACACAAGCAATAGCGCTGCTAAAGGCTCTGAGCTCATACTCTAATGAAAAGCATAATACATAGATTCATACAAAAAAAAGTAGAACCCAGATCAAATAAAGCTAAGGTGGGTTGATGGCGTAAAATAATCGTACAACTGAGCCTTTCTTCCTCTAACCTAGGCATTTGATCTACAACATTGCTTACCTCCATAGGGACCACCCTAGTGACATCTACGATAGTCCTTACCTTTGCTTTAGCCTCTAACTAGAGATGTTACTAATGTGACCGATAGAGTTGTATGTGGAGTTGTTGCATCCCTCTGACGCAGAAGGTACTCTCTAGACCAGTGATCAAACTTCCCACAATCATAGCAACCCTGATGTGGTCAACCTACATGAGAGCCGCCACCACATCCTAAAACAACCAACTCTGACCCATATCGACCCTAACTCTAGTCGTCATCACCCTAGCTATGCCGATCACCCTCTGAAGAGTCTATTGAGTCCTAAACAAGTTGGATAGACTAACCTACTTGAACCAATAGTAGGGTCTATCATAGGAGTCATTAGACCTAGAACGGGATCCACTGTAGCTAGCCTCATGCCTAGCCCTCTTGTTGCTTCCCCGTTAGGGCTCACATCTAAGCTACTCAATATTATAGGTATGGACAACTATATCTAGCAGAGAGCAACCCAGTGAAACCATAGACTGAGCCTCAAACCACTAATAATGTATAAAACTATCTCATCTTCGGTTGCTGGAATCTTTATGGCATGGCAAGAGATCTAGTGAAACCTCAACTAATACTCAGACATAGTCATGGATCCATGATGCATTCTTGAAACTGATCTCAATGTCTATCTCTGATACTGGGGATTGAACCTTGGTATGAAAGCCTCAAAAAAATATCACCATGAAGTCGGAGGAGATCCAGATGGCCTACTCTTAACATAAGAATGCTACCAGTGTCTGGATGGCCCATCAAACTACCACAAGAAAATTGGCTATAGGGAAGGCAATGGGGCGGTGTAGGGTGGGGGTGGTGCGGGATGAGCTTAACTCGCAAAATTTTTAATTTGTCCCGCCCCGCCCCGCATAACAACTCTTTTCATTTTCACCCCGCCCCGCATACACCCGCCCCGCATAATTTTTTTAATATTTTCTTTTTCTAGTTAAGTTTGATACTAAAAATAAAATTCATAAAAATAAATTTATTTATTTTTAAGTTGTATTAATTTAATAGGATAGTGACTTAAAATTTTATTTTTTAGAGGTCAATTAGAAAATATGTAAGAAATTATATTATTTTTTATTGAACCATTTTCATTTATTATCTTGAATATTTTAGTAGATTTAATGAAATTATCTTAATAAATAGTGTTCTTTCACTCTTATAACATGTAAAAAGTTAAAATTAAGTTTGAACCTACATAAAATCACATATACCTACAACCCGCCCCACATAGTCTTAAATCCACCCCACCCCACCCCGCATCCGCCCCGCCCCATTGCCATCCCTAATTGGCTATTAGTGAAGGGAAATATGGTCCCTAAAATCCTGAGTCTGGTCCCTAAAAGTCGACAGCTACGATAAATATCTAGTCACCACTCGTCCTTAAAGGCTTCGTCGCTAGAGGTCAATAGCGACGACAATTTTCTACTGGTCCCAGAAAGTATTTCGAGGCCAGGTATATTCCCGGTCCCTAAAGGTTCTTTTGGGACCATATTTCTAGTCCTTAAATAGATTTTTAGTTCCTATGTTTTGGTATCTAGATACTTGTAGCGACCATATTTCCTGGTCCTAAAATCTTTTGAGGACAAGATATCTGGAATTTTATTATTTTTTATTTACAATAATTCTGGTCCTAAATAAATATATTACTGTTACTCATTTTTATAAAACATACACACACAATTATAATATATAAACAATGAATGTAGGCAGAATATAAATAATATCATTTTTTCATACATATAAAAAGTAGATCACCATCCCATAAGTAGCACTGTACTATCAAAATATAAGTTACTAACATTTGTTACCGAAAATAAGAAATTTATCGAACAGTCCCGACTAAATTTGATAAGCAACTTAAGTCTTCAAATCTTGCATCTTGACTTGTAAACCCATCAAGTTTTCAAGAGCTGTAAA
The DNA here is from genome assembly GCA_029582725.1 of Solanum chiquidenum. Taxonomy (NCBI): domain Eukaryota; kingdom Viridiplantae; phylum Streptophyta; class Magnoliopsida; order Solanales; family Solanaceae; genus Solanum; species Solanum chiquidenum. The sequence goes on from JAJOOS010000342.1 coordinate 61,629, forward strand.
AAACATACAATAAATTCTCTAAAAAAATTATAAAGAAATACTAGAAAAAATAAAATTTAACATGGTTTAGACCACATAATATATCAAAATTTCAACATGTATGTTCATCTCCAGCTCAAGTATTTGAAGCAAAGTAAACATATTGATGTGCCAACTATATAAGCAAATGTAGTTTCAAATTAACTACCTAGATTTCAATAATATAATCAGAGTACAGATCATTTTAAGGGCTCTAAACTTGTATAGTCATTGAATATGATTCTTAAAAATTCCTAAACAGAGTATGAAAATTTAAACATTCATTCACATCAGTTTTCTTTCATAAAGTAGTTCAAGAATATCGACTTTGCTTTAAATTAAGGAATACAGACCTCGATAGTTTAACATTTAAAAAGATAAAATCAAATACGCAAAATTAAAGTAACTAGTTGATACTTCAAGAAATCATCATCACAAGTATTATCACAAGGCAGGGAAACAATACTTCTGAAAAAAAATAGCAAAATTTTGTTATTACCTCAACATTCCAACAAACTAGCATATATTATTTGTTGGCTCCTTATAATACATCACTTCTTCCTCCTCATTTTGTGCTTCCACTTTTTCCTCCAAACTAAATTCGAGTTTTCTTCTCCTGAATCATCTATTAACCACAACCCACCCTCCATAAACAAATAACTGGAAGATGAAAATGTTTGGAAAATAACATAGTACAAACACATGGAAAAATTGATTCTTTTAACTACTTTTGGTTATCCCATTTCATATATCACTATTATTAGGCCAATAGTTCTTTCACTACCATTTTCTTAGGATTGATTATTAAATTCATGCCCCCACAGTATGAAAATGACCTAAAGAACAAATAAATAATATTTACTTTATAATTTCTCTAACAATTAGTAATCTAGAATGTCATGTTTTGGACAGCTCTCTTTTTCTTCTAATAGATAATCAAAATATTGAACCATCACTCAAGTACGCTTCAACAAGAGGTTGAGTGTGTTTGGCAGCAAAGGAATTCAAGATTGTTGAGAAACTTAATCTAATGAGTCAACAAAAATATGTGAATCTCATGTTTTCTATTATTATGATAAAAATTACCAGCAACAACTGACCCTGAACCACTTCATTAGCTTCTTAACCTGTGGTAGAATACAGAAAGTCACCAAAAGATCTCCAATTCTTCCATCAGTTAAGGAATAGATAGCACTAGAAATATCATTATATCAATGACTAAAATTATGGTTCTTTTAGTATTGATCAGGTGAAGATCTACGAAGGCTTTATGTGTCAAACATTACACTAGAAAATGAATGCCAAGCTCAAATTGTAAAAATTGCAGAAAATCTCGACAGTGTAACTAAACATAAGAAAGATACAACTTATAATTAGGATCAAAGTTCCAAGCACAAGTAGATTTGTTACTATACAATAGAGAAAGTAGTACTTAAGAAATTATGCAAGCATTGACTAAACAAAAAAGAAGTTCAAACCACTAGAACCGGCCACACAAGATGCAATTATAACCATGCTTAAGGATAGAAGTCCATTCAATGCTTAAGGATAGAAGTCCATGTTCGGCATATACAATTATAACCATGACTCCCAACTATTAATACAAAATATAAACATAGAAAATGGCACTAGCAACTTAGTAATTGTTTCTTGCATATCGATCTGTGATCTTTTTCTATACCAATCTTTTGCACTTTCAGAACTCATCCATGCCCCTTACAACAATAAATCCTCCCACAAAGTTTAAATAACATAGTAGGATAACTCAAAGTCATCCTTTTCTGCTTCTACATAACACTTTAGTTATATATATATTGGTATATCACAAGACAATCTCAAATATATTTTGCTAGAACTTTAAGAATTGAAGAAGATAATTGCAGCAATCTTTATATATATTAGCTTACTTTTACATGAGCTTCAATTCTTCCTTTTGGTGGTGGTGTTAAGTGGAGTAGAGCTTAAGAGCTCTATGTCAAAGTAACCTCTTAAGTAATGGTAAAATCATCACAATTAGTGTATCCCTTGTAGTTAACCAACTCACATTCTATTGTTCTCTTCACCAAATTTTAAACAGATCCCAATGTAATAAAAGGAATCAATAATTCAAATTCCTGGCATATGTTCCATATATTTAGCATTTTTCATATAAAAAAAATAAAATAAGTTCTATAAAGGTTAAAAATAAACATGAAAAAACAAAAGATTAAGAATTCAACAAAGAGTAATAACCTGGGCTTTAAAGTGGTGTGAGTTATATATAATGTCACTAGAAAAATACTTCTGAGATAGACTGAAGATTTGAATTTCACTTTCTTCATTGTCATAATTAGCTGGTATCCACAAAAGTCTATTTGCAGTTGTCATACACCAAATTCTCCTCCCCAATATTGATCAGTAAAATTAATTATTGCACTCAGAAATCAAAATTTTCATTACTGAATGTAAGCATCAACAAGCTAGCACAAAATAAATCGAATAAGATTTTTAAAAGAACACTAAGAAAAGTAAAAAAACAGTAACCCTAGAAAAATATATTCTTATACAGTAGTATATGAGTGTTGAGCCCTAAAATTGAAATTTATTAATCGAACATTCAATTACCTAATAACTGATGAGAATGAATGGTATAATTTATAATTAATCGAAGAGATAGAAAAAGAGAGAAACGAACCTTAGCATGCTACGAACTCCCACCATAGAGATGAGTGTCGATTGGCTAAGTGGGAAGCTTCAGATCTGAGAGATGAGATGCGTGGGACTGTTTTGGACATTGGGATTAAGAAGGGTGATATAGGTGGTGTTTGAGGAACTGGATAACCTCAAAAGGAAGGCTAGCCGATGGCTACAACAGCCATGGAATGCTGAGAAAGAGCTGTAGCAAGGAAGAGAAAAACGTCGGCCGGAGAGGGAGCTCTCAAGAGAGAAGATGAAAATAGGGATTTGCTAGAGAGAAGATGAAAAGAAATTTTGATAGAAAAAAAAAGTTTTTTACTTTTATTAATTTTAAGGTGTTTTTAATTTTTAATATATTTTCTTAAAGGAAAATTTTAGGTGGCGCGCATTTGTCCCGCTCAGTAAGTGTATTTGGGACCGGATATTGATAATTTTACACACCACAATAATCAAAATAGAGAATTAGAGACCGAAAAAAAGTCTTAAGTATATATTTAGGGACTAGATTTTCTGCCCATCCCTAGGGCTGGCAGGGGGACCGGGTCGGCCCTCCCCGGCCCGCGACCGGTTCGAGAACTGGCTCGCTGGACCTGGTCCTGTACAATTCGCGGGTTTGGGGGGGAGGGGGGGTTCGGGATAGGAGACCGGTCAGGGGCCGGTTCACCCTTTTGGGCCCGGTCGACCCGGCCCGCCTGAATCGGCCTGTTCGCGGGATCCCCTTGTATTTTTTTTATTTTTTTATTTTTACTTATATCCGACTATCCGTTGGGGCAATGGCTAGTGGGCCCCCCCAACGAATTTATTCCCTTTTTTCCCTTCCCCAACACCCCCTACGACCCCTACTTTTAATACCTTAATTTAAACCCTCAAGTTATTATAAATACACTTTAACCCACTTTTAATATTATAAATATCCTTCTATCCCTTATTATTTCTTACAAAATCATCTATTCTCTCATCTATTTTTTATATCCTCTCAATCTTAAGTCTCAATTTTTTATTCCATTTAAGTCTC
>JAJOOS010000344.1:0-99919 GCA_029582725.1 Solanum chiquidenum
GGTAGGGGCTTCTAACATGGTTCAAGGAACATTAGATCCTTCTAACCCCGGTGGTCCACTAACACAACGTAAATATAATAAGGAAAGAGATCGCGAAAATTTAGCTAAAATGGTTTCTGTTTGTGGTTTGCCTTATAGTTTTCCTCCACATCCTAGTTTTATTGAATATATTCAACAAACTTATAATCCTACTTATAGAGGTTTTTCAAGAAATACTGTTAAATTTGATGTTTTTGTATATCATGGTAAACATTGTCAATATCTTCGTTGTTTATTTAGCATATTAGATTGTAGAGTGTCTATAACTTCGGACATGGGTCGTAGTGTTAATGGACGTGATTATTTAACTGTTACAGCACATTGGATTGATCATAACTGGATTTTGCAAAAAATAATCTTAAGTTACAAAGAATGTGTAAACAAAAAAATTGGTGCATATTTAGCTTCAAATATTTTGAGTGTTCTAGATTATTACATGCTTATAGATAAAGTAATGTATGTCGCATTAGATAATGCATCTAATAATAAAAACGCTGCTAGTATGTTAAAAACTAGATTATGTCCAATTGATGTTAATTCTTTTCATGTTAGATGTGTTGCACATGTATTAAATTCAGTTGTACAAAATGGTATTTCATTATTTAAATGTGGTTGTATTAAAATTGAATATGTTGTTGCCTGGATTTTTTATGCTCATAATGCTACTAGAATTAGAGAATTTAATGAGCGTTGTATACTATGTGATTTGCCACCAAGAAAAATTCCAAGACATATTAAAATAAGGTGGAATTCTTTTTACGAAATGCTTTCAGTTGCTTACGAATATAAAGGACCCATACAAATGGTGTTTAATGCTCCTAATGCTGACCCATTAGAGAGAATTTGTGAAGAAGATTGGGAAGAAACTAATGAACTATTAGAATTTTTAAGACTTTTTTATGATGCTACAACCATGTTTTCTGGAATTTATAATCCTACTATTTCATCAGTATTAATAAATATTTGTGCTATTTCAATTCAATTTTCTAAATACAAAAAAAATGAAAAATTTAGAGTTTCAATTGAAGGTATGATTGAAAAAATTTAAAAATATTTTTTTCCTATTCCTCAAATTTTTTTAACTGCTACTTTACTTCATCCTGACTATAAATTACGAGGTGTGCAGGGACTTGTTGACACTTTATATGATACTTTAGAAATTTTACCGAAAAAAAATCTAACTTGTGAAATGTGTAAGTCTAGCATAAAAGTAGAAGCAAAAATTATGTATGAAAAATATATAACTACAGGAAATACTCAAGGAGAAGTTGGTCAAACTTCTAATCCTCAGAGTAAAGCTCGAATTTCAAGTTATATGCGAGGCTTTCTTGGTCTTAATTCTACTAACCGTGATGATTTTGAAGAATATCTTAATCAATCTTTAGAAACAGTGAAAGACGGAGATGGCAATGAAGATTTATTAGCATGGTGGAGGAGGCGGAGTGTTGCATTTCCAATTTTGAGCAAAATGGTTCGTGATGTTCTAGCTATTCAAGATTCAGCAGTTGCATCAGAGGCTGCTTTTAGTGTGGCAAGGTTTAAACTTGGCAATCATAGATATTCATTGGCGGAAGAAAGTTTGGAAACATTAGTTTTATTTAGAGACTAGGTCAACGCCGAGAGGAGGAATTATAATTTGCCAAAGTTAAGTTCCAAACAAGAAGCTTGGATTAATGCGGTAATTGGATCTAGTGATGATGAATTAGAGTCACAAGAGTTTCTAGCAAGTTTGCCAACACCGGAGGATGTTACCGTCGATATGATGTGACAATTAGAATTGAATTTTAAAGGAGAATACAAATATTAGATTATATCCGAGAACTAATTGAAACAGAACCCTTCCTACAAGGTGGCTGCGTAAATTAGTTACTCATGTAATATTTGTAACAAATATTAGTTTTACATATGAGAACTTATTGAAACAGAACCTTTCCTAGAAGGTGGCTGCGTAGATTAGTTACTCCACTAATATTTGTAAATTGTAACTTCTAAGTTCTAAGTTGCAATTAGATTTTATTGAATAAATTTGAAGGCTTTATTCAACTCTTTTTTTATATAACTATTGTCTTGCATTTTCATTTTAATTTTAAAATACTAACTCCACTAATATTTGTAAATTGTAACTTCTAATATTTTATTGTTTTTTGTATTAAATCTAAACAAAAGACTACATCACTATTTCAAGTTAAATTATTTTAAAATATTTAAAATACAAATTTGAACTTATCAAATTTGAAATTTGAAACTTGAAACTTGAAATTTGAAATTTGAGACTTAAGCATTTTTTATTAGCTAAAAATGTTATAGAAAACTAAATAAACTAAAAATGCTATTCAATAACATATAATTTCAATACAAATAAATAAACATATAAAAAAATAAAAATCCCACGTCCCGTCCCATCCCATCCCGTATATATAGTGGGACGGGATGGGATGAATTTTTATCCCCCCAATCCCGGTCCCCACAATCCCGGTCCCCCCCGAATCCCGGCCAAGTCGTCCCCTGTCCCATCCCGTCCCCCTTCGTCCCGTCACCCAGGTAAGTGTTGTGATGGCTCTACAGGTTGTTTCAAGTGTGGACAAGAGGGTCACTTCATGAAAGAGTGCCCTAAGAACCGACAAGGTAATGGGAATTAGGGCAATAAAGCCCAATCTTCATCAGTTGCTCCACCAGACAGTGCCGCACCTAGAGGAGCTTCTTCTGGTACTGGTGGAGGAGCAAACCACCTTTATGTGATCACTAGTCAGCAAGAGCAAGATAATTCTCCAGATGTTGTCACTGGTATGATCAAAGTCTTTACTCTTGATGTTTATGCTTTGCTAGACCCAGGAGCTAGTTTATCTTTTGTGACTCCTTATGTTGCAATGAAGTTTGATTTTCCTCCTGAAAAACTTTGTGAACCCTTTTGTGTTTCTACACCTGTTGGGGAGTCTATTCTAGCTGAGCAAGTATATCGTGATTGTGTCATTTTCATCAATCACAAGGACACCATGGCTGATTTAGTTGAGTTAGACATGGTAGATTTTGATATCATTCTAGGTATGGAGTGACTTAATGAGTGTTATGCCTCCATTGATTGTAGAACTCGAGTTGTTAGGTTCCAATTCCTAATAAGCCAGTTATGGAGTGGCGCTCCGATCTTATTTGTGAGGACGAATGATGGTTCTCTTAGGATATGTTTATATAGATTACCATTAGTTGAGCAAGGTTACCATCAAGAATAAGTATCCTCTTCCGATAATTAATGATATCTTCGATCAACTTTAGGGTGCTACTTGTTTCTCTAAGATAGACCTCAGATCAGGCTACCATCAGTTAAGAGTAAGGGAATGTGACATTCCAAATACAACATTCAGGACCTGTTATGGTCACTATGAGTTCCTAGTTATGTCCTTTCGTTTGACTAATACTCCTGCAGCGTTCATGGACCTTATGAATAAAGCATTCAATCCTTAGTTAGATATGTTTGTTATTGTGTTCATTGAAAACATTCTAATATATTCAAGGAATGAGGAAGAGCATGCTAGCCATCTCAGAATAATTCTCCAAACTCTAAAAGATAGAGAGTTGTATGCCAAGTTCTCTAAGTGCGAGTTTTAGCTTGAGTCTATAGCATTCTTAGGCCACATTGTTTCTGGAGAGGGAATTAAAGTTGATACCCAAAAAATAGAAGCAGTGCAGAATTGGCCTAGACCCACATCTCCAACTGATATCAGGAGTTTCTTGGGTTTGGCTGGCTATTATAGAAGGTTCGTAAAGGGGTTCTCATCTATTTCATCCTCTTTGACCAAGTTGACTCAAAAAACAGTGAAGTTTCAATGGTCTGAAGCTTGTGAGAAAGATTTCAAGAATTAAAAAAGAGGTTGACTACTGCCCCAGTATTGACCTTACCAGAAGGCACGCTAGGCTTTGTTGTATATTGTGATGCTTCTAGAGTTGGTATGGGTTGTGTATTAATTCAGAATGGAAAGGTTATAGCTAATGCCTCTACACAGTTAAAAGTTCATGAGAGGAACTACCCAACCCATGATCTAGAGTTGGCTGCTGTAGTATTTGCTTTAAAAAATGGCGTCACTATCTTTATGGTGTTCATGTAGATGTATTCATCTATCACAAGAGTCTTCATTATGTATTTAGTCAGAGAGAGCTTAATCTCAGACAATGAAGGTGGTTAGAGTTACTCAAGGATTATGACATGAGTATTCTTTATCACCCGGGCAAAGGCTAATGTTATTGTTGATGCCTTGAGTAGCTTGTCTATGGTTAGTACCTCCTATTTTTAGGAAGACAAAAAAGACCTAGCAAATGATGTGCACAAACTTGCACGCTTGGGAGTTCGACTAATGGATTCCACAGAAGGAGGAGTAGTAGTGATGAATGGGGCTGAATCATCATTAGTGTCAGAAGTAAAAAAGAAGCAAGACCAAGGTCCTATTTTTCTTGAATTGAAGGCAAATGTTCATAAGCAAAAAGTAATGACTTTTGAACAAGAGGGAGATGTTATATAGAGTTATCAAGGTAGATTGTGTGTACCAAGGGTGGATGAACTCCAAGAGAAGATCATGGAGGAAGCTCATAGCTCCACATATTTTATCCATCCAGGTTCCACAAAAATGTATCGTGACTCGAGAGAAGTATATTGGTGGAGTAGTATGAAGAAGGGCATTGTAGAGTTTGTTGCTAAGGGTCCGAATTGCAACAAGTTAAAGTAGAGCACCAAAGGCGAGGTGGTATGGTTCAGAATATAGAACTTCTGAAATGGAAGTGGGAGATGATCAATATGGACTTCATTACTGGGTTTCGAAGGTCTCACATGCAACATGATTCTATTTGGGTGATTGTTGATAGGATGACAAAATCAGCCCACTTTTTATAGGTAAAAACTACCCAGTCAGTAGAAGACTATGCCAAGTTGTACATTCAAGAGGTAGTCAGACTCTATGAGGTTCTGGTATATATTATATCAGATAAAGGTGCACAATTTACTGCACATTTCTGGAAATCTTTTCAGAAAGGCTTGGGTTCATAGGTGAACTTAAGTATTGTTTTTCATCCTCAGACAGATGGTCAGGCATATCACACTATTCAGACTTTAGAAGATATACTGAGGGCCTGTGTGATTGATTTCAAGGGGAATTGGGATGATCACCTACCTCTTATTGAGTTCGCTTACAAAAATAGTTACCATTCTAGCATCTAGATGGCTCCTTATAAAGCTCTTTATGGGAGAATATGTAGGTCTCTTATTGGATGGTTTGAAGTTGGTGAAGTTGGGTTGATAGGACCAAACTTAGTTTATCAACCTATGGAGAAAGTGAAGATTATTCAATAAAGGGTAAACATAATGCAGAGTCATCAGAAATCCTACACTGATGTTAGGAGAATGGAGTTAGAGTTTGAAGTAGAACTTGGGTATACTTGAAAGTTTCACCCATGAAGGGTGTTATGAAATTTGGTAAGAAAGGGAAGTTTAGTCCCCGGTATATTGGTCCCTACAGAATATCCAAGAGGGTGGGTAATGTAGCTTGTGAGCTAGAGCTACCCCAAGAGTTAGCTGCAGTTCATCCGGTATATCGTATTTCCATGTTGAAGAAATGCATGAGAGATCCTTCATTAATCATACCAACTGAAGATATTGATATCAAGGATAGCTTTTACAATGAGGAGATTCCTTTTCAGATTCTAGATCGCCAAGTCCGCAAGTTGAAGACCAAGGAAGTAGCATCAGTTAAAGTTCTTTGGAGGAATCAGTTTGTTGAGGAAGCTACTTTGAAAACTGAGGAGGATATGAAGAAAAGATATCCACATCTCTTTGAGCCCACAGAAATTCCAGACCAAGGTACATATTCTCTTCTTAGTACTCTTTAATTTATATACTTGACGTGTTAGATTTGCTTGTTGGGTGTTTGAGGTGAATGTTAGATGTTACACCCTTAGCCTATTAAGAGTAATCTCATTCGAGGACGAATATTACCAAGGGGGAGATATTGTAACATCTCGCTATTTGAAAGAATTAGAAAGAGCTACAATTAGAAATAGACATTTTAGGAAAGAATGAAAAATCTGGAAAATTGGTTAAGTTATGTAAAGTTTGAGTTTTGGGTCAACTTCAAACAACCAGAACTGCTAGATCATGATGAGTTAGGTGTGCTACAAGATATTGTAAGAAATATATTTGAACTATCTTTCCAACGCCGCTGAGTTTACTCAATTTCGTGTTCGTATGAGTGAGATATGTCCATTTGAAGTTGGGTTGTCTAGATATGAAAAGTCAAAACCGGATTTTGGAAGGGTATTTTGGTCTTTTCCATACCCAATTAAATTAATTCGTTTTTAGTAAATTATTTGGGGTCTAAAATGAGTTATTTTAGTTTATGCTATTGAGAACTACACTAGGCCTTTGAGAGAAGAGCAAAGAAGAGGAAAGGAGAAGAAAGTTCAAGATTCGTCAAGTTCTTGCGAGTTTGGTTGTGGATTTCGCCAAGGATTCAATCCTACGAGTTATGTGTATTACGCCCTGGAAACTAGTAAGTTGAACTAGAGAGTTCTAGAGCTTTTCGTAGGAGTTTTAGAGTATGGTATGAGGATTAAAATTCACAAAAATGAATCTCGTATCTAGAATGAGGGTTTTAGGGTTAGGGCATCAAGGTACGACCCCCGAAGGACCACCTAAGGGATCCTTGAGGAGGACCCTTAAAACATCCCAAAAGCTGTAAAAGAAAAAAAATAGCATCACCTACGGATGTTCACCCATGAGTCGTGGGTGGACCCACGCCCCATAGGTGGAGGTCGTGGGTCTAGGATGGACCTCCCTGATACTCCACAAGTCTCTGAACCATCCACAACTTGCCAGTACACCTCGTGGATCCACCCACAGTCCATGGGTGGTTTCGTGAGTCAAGGCAGTTTTTAGTTAAGTGTTTTGAGTTAGGGGACTTCGGGGTTAATTAGTAATTAGTTAGGGGTTAAGGGAGGTCAGTTAGTTAGTCATTAAACCACCTATATATACCTAATATACCCCTAAACTAAATCATTTAAATCATTCTTCAAAGAATCCATATTCTCTACAATAATTCTCTCTCTAGAAGTAAAGAAGAAGAAGAAGAGAAGGAAGAGGGGCAGATTTTCCTCCATTGTTTCAAGCTTGGTTAGGGGTTTGAATTGAGTTATGTTAGCATAATCATCTATGGGTTCTTCCGCCCATATATCCCCCTAGGTTTTCCCCCAATTGTGAAGTCAAACCCAACTCTAGCTAGGGTTTCTTCCTACATTATGGGCAGAGTTTAGGTATGACTCCAATCTAGTGAATAATGCCTAATTATGATTGAATTAGCATTGAATTATGATATTATGATGAATTTATGTGATTTATATGGTAAACCTTAGCCTAATTTATGAATGTGATATTTGGAGGTTTATGCCATGAAAGGTGAAATTGAAGGTTCATAGGCGATCTTCTTAAATCAATGTCATGTGTAGTAATTGTTCAAGGTTAGGGACATATAATCATTAATTGAACTAGACTTTATTGAATATGAATGATCATGACTTGTAAAGATGAAATAAAACCTTTATGATCAATTATGACTAGAATCACCTACTAATGAAGAATATGTTTAGAATACCTTGAAACCTAGGTATAAAGATGATAGTATGAAGTAAATCTTGAGAATAGGTCTTGTAGACATCCATTTTAGGGTTTTAGGGGTAATGTCAATGTTGTGTGATCTTGTTGTGCATTGTTTCTCTTTTACACACTTAGGCATAAATATGCTAGGAGATCCAAGGTTCTCTCATATAGAATGATTTGAGATTGTCTTAATAATATAAAATGAATCAAAGCTCATTAGATTAGAATATCTTGAAGTTGTGATGTAAAATACCTTCATGTATAGCTTGACTTGGTAAGACAAAACCATTTCATGGTAACTTTATGATTGAGGATCCATACTCTCCTAAAGGTAGCTTGACCTTGCATAGTAAGATGCATGTCAAGGGTAGCTTAACTTATTATTAGTCATGGTAGACTTGGATTGAGGAATCATATACTCTCATAAGGGTAGCTTGAACTAGCATTGTAGAATGCCTTCATGATAGCTTGACTTGGTTAGTCCAACACCATTTCGTGGTAGCTTTAGGATTGAGGACATTTAATCTCCTAATGGTAGCTTGTGATTGAGAATCATACTCTCCTAAGCATAGCTTACATTAGCATCTTGGTGTGCTTGTAAGGGTAGCTTGGCTTTGCATTGTAAGATGCATGTCAAAGGTAGATTGAGTTAGTAGTAATCATGGTAGCTTTAGGATTGAGGATTAATACTCTCCTAAGGGTAGCTTGCATTAGCATCATGGGATTTGTTGCATGGCAGGTAGGATGGGACATTTGTATCCTTCTTGAATAGCTTGGACTTGCATGATAATATGCCCTCCATGGTAGTTTGACTTAGCATAATGTAGTCATGTTAGCTAGATTATTAGCTTGGTCTAGCCTAGTAGAGTGCTATTCCTTGGTAGTTTTGAATGGACTTGTGATCATTCATGTGTGATGTTTTGCCTTGTACTAAGTAGAAAAGCACCTTAAATGATTGATGGCAAATAGAAAGAAGGGACTAGTCCCCAACTAGTGACCATTCATGATAACCAAAAGGGGTACTTAGTGTGGATAATAGTATGAGATGTTATTTATACATTGCACAAGTATGATTTGAGGCTAGTTATGAAGGGTTCTCTTAGATAGTGTAGTTTAGCTTGGGTTGTTGCTATAGTTGCCTTCCAAGATATGATTGACTAAAGGTGATAGTTCCCTTGCCTATATGAAGTAAGCCAATAGTGAGACCAAAGGATGGTGAATATGATTAGGATGACTTCAAGGTTATACTTAGTGTGAAGGGAAGTATGGGATGCCTTTCATGCATTGCACAAGTATGCTTTGAGGTTACTTAGAAGTATGGTGCCCTTATGGTAAGAAAAGCTTAAAGACTTGACCATGTATATAGACTATACCTAAGATGACCAAAAAGGGATATTTGTCTTGGTTAGTATTATGGGATGCTATTCATGCTTTGCACATGTATGCTTTTGAGGTTACTTGAGAATAGTCCTATTATGGTATAGATGACTAAGAGTCAAATTATTCTTATATGATGCTTATGTTGGAGACTTTGCTTATTATGATTATGATATTGTCTCTCATGTTTATGATTTATGTTTCATGAAGTATTTCATATGATTTTGGATTACGTCTTATATTGACTAACCTTGTCTTATGCTCTTATGATTATGCTAGCTAACATATTTTGTATATTTTGTACTAACGCATACTTTGCCTACATTCTAATCAAATGCAGGGTTTGGAGACTTGAGTGCTATATTGGAGCTAGGATTCCTAATGAGATATGGAGTTGAAGATCTTAGTGAGTCTTTATAGATTTGAGGACAAAACCCACCATTTCCTTTATATCTTTATTTCATGTTTTGAGACTATTGTATGGGTTGTGTCCCAGGAGTTTTATTCTGAAGATGTATTAGATGGTTTGAGACAAAGTTTAGAAAGACTTCCGCTTGCTTTTATGAAAACAACTTCGACTGTAAAAAGTTTTAAATTTTTCCGTATTTTCTATTATCTTATGTTCATGATATGCTAAGGGCTTGTATGAGACCCATTCGGGGTCAAGTACGCCGTGTTACTTCTAGGGTATACCCCTGGGTAGTGACAAACTTGGTAATCAGAGCACAAAGTTTAGAATGGTTCTAGGATTGTCTCAAACCACGTTTAGTAGAGTCTTGTTCATAAATGTGAAGAGAGCCACTTTTATGAGTAGGAGGCTATTAGATGCTTAGGAAATCTCATTTCTTCATTCTCTAAGTCGTGCCATAGAGTTTGAATTTAGTAGGCCCTTCTTCTAATCCGTTCCCGTTGTTTTTCAGGGTATGGCTAATATAAGGGAAAATGCTAGGAGATAAGAGGAAGGCAATGTGGACCAAGAGGTTCCTCCCCAAGTTCCATACCAAGCTCCTCCTCAAGCTCATAATGGCCCTCCAGTTGAGAATGTCACTTTGGCGGAGTTTAGGGCTTCTATGAAATTGTTGGGTCAAGCCTTGACGGTGCAAGCCAATAGAGAGGTTGTGGCTCCAGCAAACCCAATAAGGGGAATGATTGCTTCTAGAGTGAGAGAGTTTTTTAGGATGAACCCTCCGGAGTTTAGTGGCTCCAAGGTGGAAGAGGATCCTAATGGGTTTATAGAGATGGCTTATTAGGTGCTAGCTATCATGGGGGTGAGTACGGTGGAAAAAGCGGAACTAGCCGCTTATTAATTAAAGGATATTTCCCAAATATTGTATGAGAAATGGGAAGATGGTAGGCCGGTAGAGGCGGGTCCCATAAATTGGGAGATGTTTAAGGAAGCATTTCTAGATAGGTTCTTTCCCCGGGAGTTGAGGGAAGCCAAGGTGGGCGAATTCATCAACCTTAAGCAAGGTAATATGAGTGTTAAAGAGTATTCCTTGAAATTCACCTGTTGTCTAAGTATGCTCCGTCTATGGTAGCAAATCCGAGGGATAAGATGAATAGGTTTGTAATGGGGGTATCCCACTTAGTAACAAAAGAATGTCGTACGGCAATGATCTATGATGATATGAATATCTCACACCTTATGGTGTATGCTCAACAAATGGAGGAAGATAAACTTAGAAAGGAAAAATCTAGGGAGAAAAAGAGGTTTAGGGTGGATAATGATAAGTCATTTCATGATGGGTCCGATGGAAATGGTCGTTCTAGGAATGGACAAAAGCTTTTCAGACAAGGCCTTTCTACTGCTTCTAAGCATAAGGATGAGACGGTGTCTATCCCTAGGCCACAAGGGATATGTAATGAGTCCCTATGGCCCCCTTGTGCTAGGTGTGGTAGGAAGCATGAGGGTAGGTCTTTGGCCGGTAAAGAAGGTTGCTTTAGTTATGGTGAGAGTGGCCATAAGATGAAAGATTGCCCAAAGGCTAAGGTTCCAAGAAGAGACGGTAAGTAAGTTGCATCTAGTAGTGGGGATGTTGAGCCTCAAAAGAAGAATAGATTGTATGCTCTCCAATCTCGAGAAGATTAAGAGTGATCTCCTTATGTCCTTTTCCGATATGTGTTTTATGCTTTAGTAAATTTCCGGATTTCTTGTCTTTTGTGACTTGTTATGTTGGACTTTTAAATTTGTCCTTAGTATGAATGATGTTTAAAAGAGTTGTGTAGGCTTACTCCCAAGGGGGATATAGTGTGCCTACCTAGAAGGGTTATTGTGTAATTATGTGTTGCCATGATTTCCTTATATGCATGTTCATGAAAATGCTTAGATCTTGTTAGAAATGAGTTTTATGCATTATTTTGCTCATGTTGTAGTGCATTTGAGTATATTTGCATATAGACTTCATAAGATGAATTATGAGCATGCCTTAGTTCTGGGAGTTGAAAGATTTCTCCTTGATTAAATGCTATTTGAGAGTAATTTAAATTTAGGCTCCATGTGTGTGTGTTGAGCATGTTTTTATCTAGGAGATGTTAGTTCCTCCTTGAAAATGAGTAGATATAGAATTTCATGCATTTTGGGTTGGTAGAAGTAGTTCCTACTCCCTCGTGTTGCATTGAATGTGTTTAGCTTGGAATTTAAGTTTTCTTCCTTGGTTGTGTGCATTTAGATATGGTGCATGCATGATGGGCTGCTAGTCTTTAGTTGTGACTTTAAGAAGTGTTTAGAATCGTAATTCGAGGATGAATGATCCCAAGGGGGTGATATTATTACACCCCAGAAACTAGTATGTTTAACTAGAGAGTTCTAGAGTTTTTCGTAAGAGTTTTAGAGTGTGGTATGAGGATTAAAACTGATAAAAACCACCCAAGGGGTCCTTAAGGAGGACCCTTAAAACAGCCCAAAAACTGTAACAAAAAATAGAATCACCTATGGATGGGCACCCACGAGCCATGGGTGGACCCACACCGCGTAGGTAGGGGTCATGGGTCGAGGTTGGACCTCCCCTGCTCCTCCACAAGTCTCTGAACCATCCACAACTTGCCAGTATGCCTCGTGGACCCACCCACGGTCCGTGGGTGGGGTTTTCGTGAGTCAAGGCAGTTCTTAGTTAAGTGTTTTTAGTTAGGGGACTTAGGGGTTAATTAGTAATTAGTTAGGGGCTAAGGGAGGTCAGTTAGTTAGTCATTAAACCACCT
This sequence comes from Solanum chiquidenum, assembly GCA_029582725.1. Taxonomy (NCBI): domain Eukaryota; kingdom Viridiplantae; phylum Streptophyta; class Magnoliopsida; order Solanales; family Solanaceae; genus Solanum; species Solanum chiquidenum. The sequence goes on from JAJOOS010000344.1 coordinate 12,248, forward strand.
ATATATACCTAGCTAATAGACCCTTAAACTAAATCATTTAAATCATTCTTCAAAGAACCCAAATTCTCTCCAAATAATTCTCTCTCTAGAAGAAGAAGAAGAAGAAGAAGAAGAAGAAGAAGAAGAAGAAGAAGAAGAAGAGGAGGAGGAGGAGGAAGAGGAAGAAGAAGAGGAGGAAGAGGAAGAGGAAGAGGAAGAGGAAGAGGAAGAGGAAGAGGAGGAAGAACAGGAAGAAGAGGAAGAGGAGGAAGAACAGGAAGAAGAGGAAGAGGAGGAAGAGGAGGAAGAGGAAGAGGAAGAGGAAGAGGAGGAAGAAGAAGAGGAAGAAGAGGAGGAGGAAGAGGAGGAGGAGGAAGAGGAGGAGGAGGAAGAAGAGGAAGAGGAGGAGGAAGAGGAAGAGGAAGAGGAAGAGGAAGAAGAGGAAGAGGAAGAGGAAGAGGAAGAAGAAGAAGAGGAAGAGGAAGAGGAGAAAGAAGAGGAAGAAGAGGGGCAGATTTTCCTCCATTGTTTCAAGCTTGATTAGGGATTTGAATTGAGTTATGTTAGCTTAATCATCTATGGGTTCTTCCACCCATAGAGCCCCCCAGGTTTTCCCTCAATTGTGAAGTAAAAACCCAACTCTAGCTAGGGTTTCTTCCTACATTGTGGGAAGAGTCTAGGTATAATTCCAATCTAGTGGATAATACCTAATTATGATTGAATTAGCATTGAATTATGATATTATGATGAATTTATGTGATTTCTATGGTAAACCCTAGCCAAATTTATGAAGGTGCTATTATGGGGGTTTATGCCATGAAAGGTGAAATTGAAGGTTCATAGGTGATCTTCTTCAATCATTGTCATGTGTAGTAATTGTTTAAGGTTAGGGACATATAATCATGAATTGAACTAGACTTTATTGAATATTAAGGATCATGACTTGTAAAGATGAAATTGAACTTTTATGATCAATTAGGACTAGAATCACCTACTAATGAAAAATGTGATTAGAATACCTTGAAAATTAGGTATAAAGATGATAGTATGAAGTAAAGCTTGAGAATAGGGCTTGTATTCATCCATGTTTGGGTTTTGGGGAAAAGCCAATGTTATGGGATCTTGTTGTGCATTGTTTCTCTTTTACACACTTAGGCATAAATATGCTAGGAGATACAAGGTTCTCTCACATAGAATGATTCTAGATTGGCTTAATAACCTAAAATGAATCAAAGCTCATTAGATTAGAATAACTTGAAGTTGTGATGTAAAATCCCTTCATGTATAGCTTGACTTGGAAAGACAAGACCATTTCATGGAAGCTTTAGGATTGAGGGCCCATACTCTCCTAAAGGTAGCTTGACCTTGCATAGTAAGATGCATGTCAAGGGTAGCTTCACTTAGTATTAGTCATGGTAGCCTTGGATTGAGGAATCATATACTCTCCTCAGGGTAGCTTGAACTAGCATTGTAGAATGCCTTCATGATAGCTTGACTTGGTTAGGCCGATACCATTTCATAGTAGCTTTAGGATTGAGGACATATACTCTGCTAATGGTAGCTTGGGATTGAGAATCATACTCTCATAAGGATAGCTTGCTTTAGTATTTTGGTGTGCTTATAAGGGTATCTTGGCTTTGAATGGTAACATGCATGTCAAGGGTAGGTTGAGTTAGTAGTAATCATGGTAGCTTTAGGATTGAGGCTTCATACTCTCCTAAGGGTATCTTGCATTAGCATTATGGGATGTATTACATGGTAGGTAGGATGGGATATTTGTATCCTTCTTGAATATCTTGGACTTGCATGATAGTATGCCCTCCATGGTAGTTTGACTTAGCATAATGTAGTCATGTTATCTAGATTATTAGCTTGGTCTAGCCTAGTAGGGTGCTATTCCTTGGTAGTATTGAATGGACTTGTGATCATTCATGTGTGATGCCTTGCCTTATATTAAGTAGAAAAGTACCTTGAATGATTAATGGCAAATAGAAAGGAGGGACTAGTCCCTAACTAATGAGCACTCACGATAGCCAAAAGGGGTACTTAATGTGGATAGAAGTATGGGATGCTATTCATACATTGCACAAGTATTACTTGAGGCTAGTTATGAAGGGTTCTCTTAGATAATGTAGTTTAGCTTGGGTTGTTACTATAGTTGCCTCCCAAGATATGATTGACTAAAGGTGATAGTTCCCTTGTCTACATGAAGTAAGCCAATAGTGACACCAAAGGAGGGTGAATATGACTAATATGACTTCAAGGTTATGCTTAGTGTGAAGGGTAGTATGGGATGCCTTTCATGCATTGCACAAGTGTGCTTTGAGGTTACTTTGAAGTATGGTGCGCTTATGGTAAGAAAAGCTTAAAGACTTGACCATGTATATACACTATGTCTAAGATGACCAAAAAGGGATACTTGGCTTGGGTAGTATTATGGGATGCTACTCATGCTTTGTACATGTATGCTTTTGAGGCTACTTGAGAATAGTCCTATTATGGTATAGATGACTAACAGTCAAATTATGCTTATATGATGCTTATGTTGGAGACTTTGCTTAATATGATTATGATATTATCTCTTATGCTTATGATTTATGTTTCATGAAGTATTTCATATGATTTTGGATTATGTCTTATATTGACTAACCCTTGTCTTATGCTCTTATGATTATGATAGCTAACATATTTAGTACATTTTGTACTAACGCATACTTTGCCTACATTCTAATCAAATGTAGGGTTTGGATACTTGAATGCTATCTTGAAGCTAGGTTTCCTAAGGATCTAAGGAGTTGAAGATCTTGGCAAGTCCTCGTAGGTTTGAGAACAAAACCCACCATTTCCTTTATGTCTTTATTTCATGTTTTTAGACTATTGTATGGGCTGTGTCCCAAGAATTTTATTATAAAGTTGTAATAGATAGTTTGAGACAAAGTTTAGAAAGACTTTCGCTAGCTTTTATGAAAATGACTTCGAATGTAAAAAGTTTTAAATTTTTTCGTATTTTCTATTATCCTATGTTAATGATATGCCAAGGGCTTGTATGAGACCCCTTCGGGGTCAAGTACGCCCTGTTACTTCTAGGGTATACCCCTAGGTCATGACAATGTGAGACTTTCATAACGTTGGGTTCGTTCACCCACGTGCCAAACATGTTTATTTGAGCGTGAATTCGTCCTAAAAAGGGTTGAAAGTTTGATGTTTTTGATATGTGTTCTTGAAATTGTTTTCGTTCTCGGATTGGGCTGAGATTGAGGAGTTTTTGAGATTATTGCGTCGAATTATAAAGTTGTTTTGAGTTAGATTCTTAGGTACATTTACTAGGTATCTGAATCTAAAGTGAATTTGGGAAAAAGAACCGAGTTTAGGTGAATTGGGGCTGGAAAATGAAGAAGGAAAAAGTCGGGCGAATCTGGGTACCAGGTCCGCAATGCACGGACCTGTTTCTCAGGATGGGAAAATCCTTCCTCGCGTCACGGAGCGGTCACGGACCGTTCAGCCTCAAAATTAATTTCGCGACCAAATATTTAAATGCATCTCCGCGTCGTGGACTAGTTTCCAAACAGTGATTTCTTGATCGTTTCTCATGTTTAACTATATAAAAACACTCATAAACATCATGACATCCTTCCTATCACAAATCACAATCCTTGAATCCATAAATTCAAATTCAAGAAAAGTTAAGAGGTAAGACTAGAGAATTCTTAGAGTCATTTCAAAAGTCTTTTGCAAACGTTTTAACTTTGTTTTAAGACTTAAGCTTTGAGTTTATTAAAGAGTAAGAATAAATTTCATTTTTTTAAAGATTATACAGGAACTAAGTATTCCCAAGAGTTAAAATGTTTTCACATTTGAGCAAGAAAGGAAACACCGATTTCCAAGAGAACCCTTGAGCTAGTTTTTGAGTAATTATCTCAAATCACAAAAAGAGTTTTGTTTTTAAAGCATCTGAGCTGAGTATATTTTGGGAGTAGTTTTGAGCACCAATATGGGGACGCGAGTTCATAATAACTCAAGTCTCCATAAACTATGTACCCATCATGGGTAAAAAGGACCATACTATTTAGATGATTCCTTAGTGCTTTTTAGCATAGACTAGTGGATCCACTTAGTTGAGGTGTTCTATATGACGACAAAGTATAGGACAGTTCTGACAGTGTGGGAGAGACGTTGTATCATCACTTAGGCTTATAGTGATGGTTGTCGGTTAGAGAAACTCTCACAGTATTATATTACTTTATATGTAAACTGAGTTTTTATTGCATTTCTTTAACAAATTGAGTTGCTACCTACTGTTTTAAATGCTTTGTATAAACTGCACCATTATTGTTGTTTTACTTTGCATTTGAGTTTAGTTATTTATGAGTTGAGTAATTAAAGCCAAGGTAAGTGTTCCTTTCAGATTTCTTTCAAGCTTATGTTATGTTTAGTTTTCCCCTCGCATACTCGTACATTCAATGTGTTGATGCTATTTGGCCTGCATTATTTTATGATGCAGACACAAGTAACCGGGATCAGCATCCAGTGCCTCGTTGATCCAGTTGAGCACTCAGAGTTAGTTGGTGAGCCTCCTTGCTTTCCGAAGGACCCCTATATTATTTGATTTAGTACTTTAGTTTTTAGGATGATCGGGGGTCTTATCCCGACATCCCTCTTGGTTTTAGAGGCTTCATAGATGAGTAGTTATAGTTCTTTTTCTTGTATTTAAGATGTTTTGCTATGAGACTTGAGTATCCATTTTGGCTAGTTTGAACGTTCCCTTAAAGACATTTTAAGTTTAATTTGTAAGTTCCTTATTTGAGACTATTTCTTATGTTTAAGTTTTCTGCTGAGTAAGTAAGTCAGACCAAGGGTTCGCTTGGGGCCATCAATGGTTCTCGAGTGCCAGTCTCGCCCAGGGTGTAGGCTCGGGGTGTGACAACAAATTTCTTACAATCGCAAGTCTTTAAAGTTAAGAACTTTGTTGAAGAAGACATGACGATAAAAATATATTTGAACAAGAGATGTTAATTTGCTTTTTTGAGAATATTATTGAAAGGAGATTTGAATGATTATAGTGTCTGAAAGGTTTGAAGGGCTTAATTTATAGAACATTAGGTTTTCACTGTTCTAGTTAAAGTAGTAATCCAAAACCAAAAAAAAGAGTTGGAAAAATCTGTTTTGCACAAACAATGTCAAATTAGGAAATGGTGAAAATATTACCTAAACCATATGTATGTGACCGAATAAGATTAGGAAAAGGAAGGCCCGCCTTTTTTTTTCTACCAAATCTCAATTATAAGAAAAATTATTTTTTTGTAATATCTAACTACGGTGTTTGAAAAGTTGTAAACACATATTTAAGCTTCCACAATTTTATTTTATTTTATTCTTTACCCTAAATAAGTGGGAAATTAAGACTTTAGCTGATTTCATTAATTTGATTTTCAAGACTAACAATACTAATTCCACAAGTGGGATTGAAGAGGGTAAGATGTATGTACACCTTACTATCTTTGAGGGGTAGAGAGACATTTCTGATAGATCCTCGACATTTTCAAGACTAACAATAATGATAATAAATAAAGTGAACGTATGGCTTGTGTTCTTTGTTTAGTAATCCTTATATCTCAGTCCAACTCTTCTCCCACAAATGTGTGTTAGTAACAACTGTTCTCTGTTTACAGTTTAAGGCTTTATTTTCATTTACCAAATAAATAATTAGTTACAAAGGAGATTTTAATATAATTTTTGGAAATTTTAAAAATTTACAACTCAATAATAATAATAATAATAATAATAATAATAATAAAAAGCCTTATGCATTATAAGGGAGAATTCCATCATCATCATTGTCAAATTTATGAAAAATGTACAGTAGTGATTTGTCAGTCATGTGCTTCAAATGATCATTGGAATAATAATTAAATAACATTTGGCAACAAAAAATACTTTCTTTTTCAAGTTTACTCAAAATCTGAATATTATAACAAACTGCAACACCAAATGCTGGAGTAAACTAGAAGTTGAGAGACTCTTTTGCTGCCAGTAATGAATCTTTGTTGAAGAGATACGAGTAGATTCATTATTAGGGTTAATTGGATTCGGGTCATGTGTGGCTATGTGTATGGATCCGGGCAGGTTGAAAAAGATTTAATGGGTTGGAGATTTAAATAATAATGACTTTAAAAAATCGATCAAGTTTTAAGGAAAAAATAGGTCAAAAAGGCTTATTGAGGGGTATTTTTAGCCAAATAGATGAATGTGGGGTATATTCAAAGCATTTCGAATAGTCTAAGAATATTTTTGGCCCTTTTATGTATAATTTATTAATTTGATATAAATATGTTGAGTGCTAGTAAATTTATAAAATAAGAGATTATTTTATGTAGGTAATGCTGATACCAAGCTTAGATCGACACTTTTGACATTTCGGAATAATTTTGAGACAAATGCTAACAATTATATATTATTTATAAAATATCGATACATTACATATACATACGACCATTTAAATTAATAAAAATTTAGCCGTTAGATATATTTACTTGAGAAGCCCTAGTAAATATTGTACTAAATTTTGGAATATTACACAAATTACTTCATAGCAATAGTAATAATTGATCTCTTCTGTTGTAATATATTTAGCCCACCTGTTATTACCCTGCAAGATGTAGTGTTGTGTCAATCAAGTCATTCATCTTTTTTAAACTCCAACACCAGAACACCTAAGTAGGAGAACTCTCATATCCCAATAGTTAAAACATGGAGAAAATTCACGAAAAACGAAGATAAGTGAAATCATAGTATTTTTATAAATGAAAACCATCTTTAACAAATTCGGGTTAAGACTTGTAAAGTAATTAACACCCCCAAGTATCTAGTCTAAACAGGTATAAGAACTACTAAGAGTACAATAGGACATAATAATGAAAAGACACAACTCCCCACCATGCGAAAGGAAAAGTAGAAGTTGTTGCTGCTGGGAAATTCTTCGTCTTCATCTAATGAAACATCATCAACCCTGCATCCAGACTATGCCAAAAAGGCATTGCAAGAGTAGTATCAATACAAAATCACACGTACTGGTAGGCATCATCGATCAACCCGACGTCCACCACACAACATAAGAAATCAACTAGTAAGAATATGTCATAAACCACTCGCTTCTCCACCTTTACCCTCGCTTGAATAACCCAGAATTACATTAGTACCCCTTACTACTAACCACCTCCTCATCCCACCTACTCACTAGGTTCTTGATCTTAGCCTAACCATTTAAACGCATAGAAGAGTCCACGTATACAACTACAAGCATTTCGACTAACCACCAACGAATTCCTTCCTCCAAGGTGAAATCCACCTAATTAATTACATCACGTACACTACCCCCCACTTCTCTCCCTTACAACACACAGACAACCCTTGCTCTCAGTTATTACGACCCTTGAATCCTCGGCCTTCTCGATTCATTCAACAACATGATATGCAACAAGTTCAATCAACACAAAAGAACAATCCGATATAGGTCATCATAATCATTAAACAATTCCAAGGAAAACAGTATCAAATATAACTTACAAACAACGTACAACTTCACAATCTCAAATATACAATTGTAACAAGTAATTGGTCCTCTCATCGAACCCAAACCCAAATTGTTAGCATACCGAAACGTGGTACCCGATCCAATGTTTATGCCAGAACGTGGCAACCGATCCTATATTTATGCCAAAATGTGGCAACCGATCCAAGTTAGTGTGTCGGAACGCAACACCAGATCCATTCAACAAGCCACAATCACAATCACAAGTATATTCTCATAATCATACAATCAAGTCATGATTCATGACATTCATCCTTCATCTATATCCTTTACAATTAGTGTGATCAATAATGTAATATTCGCATACAGACACGTATTATAATGAAGCAAGAACAACCATATGTCGCACGATCATGAAATCACAACCATCACCTAGCCCTAGTTCATCATCTAAGGCTTCTTCCTAGGCTTTAATTATCTCTTATTCGGTGCACGAAGGCCTATGCATAAATCCTACCATTAATTTACATTATATTATGCAGTTAGCACAGATTTATAACTACTCAATTAATAAAACCTGGCCTACCTGGGCGCCAAGCAACTACACGGAGTTTTGACTTTGATTCTTGTTTCCGAACTTCGTGACGGTGATCTTGACCAAATATCCTCCATCCACCACGCTCCTTATGCTAGAAAACTCCTTCTCCTTCCTTCCCAAGCTTAGAGCAGCTTTTTTTGGGGTTTCTAGGGTGGTTTACGTTTAATTTAGGTATTTTAGGAAGAATGAGGAATTAAGATTTATCGTTATTTACATTTTATCTCGCCTATTCCGCTTTGGTGGCTACTTATCCCGCTGTGGCGCTGCCGCCCTAGCGACGTCTAGCCCGCCCCAGCGGGACAGTGGCCCTAGTGTTTTCCCGATGTTTTGCTTTTCCTCGATAACGACGGTTCGAGTCGTTACACATTGTATTAAAAAAGAATTTCATGATTTTTCTATCTTGTTTTAATTAATTATATGAAATTGAGTTGGACGTCAAAAATCACGAAATTTCAATTGTCTAGGTAGTTTAAAATATATTAGGTATTTAACTTAGTCAATCAACTAATTATATTTCGATGGATGGAGAAATATAGAAAATTAAATTATGTTTGGACTAATTGTCTTAAAAGGAGTTCAATGGTGTATGTATGTTGCTTCAATGATGTCGAAAATGAAGTTAAATTATGGTTGGGCTAATTGTCTTAGTAAATCAAGTAAGAATTTTAAGAAATTCATATAATTAATTTAGAGTCCAACTTATATTATTATTACTATTTTTGTTGTTTTATTTAAATACTTAGAATATATGAAGATACTTTATAATATTTCTAAAGATAAAATGAAAGTGTAATTTTATCTAGATAATTTCAATATTAGTTTTGCAATTTTAGTAGTCTTTCAAAGGAGGATTCCCTAGTACCAAAAATCATTTTTGTTATTTTCTGTGTAACTTCAAAGAAAATTCTATGTTAAGAGGCTTTCTAGAATTTAAATTATGGGAATAAATTAAGAAAACATATCATGTCTATTGGATATGCTTTGAAAGAAAAGAACTCAAATTTATTGAAAGAATAAATTTAGATACTTTTTTTCGAGATATCAAATTCATCTTTCCACTATTTGAATGAATGTTCTTTTTTGAATAATACAACTAGCTTTAATTTCTTTCCAACATAATTTATAAATCATTCAAAACCGAACAATATTTCTTCAAAAAGGATCAACAGAGGATAGAACTAACAGAAATAAAATAAAAATAAGAATAGGATATAGCTAAGGAAATAACAGAAATTTTATAAAATTATTTAAAATCCCAAGCATTCTCTCTACGAATCTGCTCCTCTTCCTCTGAAGTAAAATCATTCACGATACCAAATACTTCACGTATTTCCTCTAGTGTTTTCCCTGTGATCCTATCAAAAGATTCTTGGATTATTACCTCCTCCAACTGCTTATCATCAAGATATCTAGCAGCCAAGTGAACATCAAATAATTCTGAGTGGCTCATCTTCAAGACATCCTGATCAAAATTCTTTAACTGAACTTCCGTAACACCTTCCTCCGAATGTTTCTTTCAATATTTATCACTTTTGTCATTGTTTTGCCATCAACATTAGGCAAGGGGATGACATTAGAAGTACTATCAACGTCTTGTACTAAGTTCTTGATAACTTCTGACTTTACAGATACAGACTTGTCGAGTTTGAATTCCTCACCATTGCTAGGCTTAAGAGTTATGAGCTTTTCTAAAGACATGACAAAGAAAATGGAGAAATCTATGAATGAATGATTTCAATACATGAGGCAAGCTTGGTCTTTTATAGTGTATTAGATTTTAATTAATTTCCAAAGTTGTGGTAGGAATATGGAAAGCAAAATATTAAATAGACCAAAACTTATTATTTTTCCTTTTTTGAAATTCAATTTTAACAACCGGGTTTCGTCGTTATAGAAAAGCCAATGGAGAAAATTTTTGTGTCAAATTTTTTTTTCGTAGTAACTTGAAATTTCTCAACCTAGTCCTGATTTGGACAAAATCGGAGTCATTAAGGTGTAGGGAAATTTGGTAACAGTTGGGATCGGTTGCCACATTCCGGCATAGCTAATTGGGATCAGTTGCCACATTTTGGCATAATTATGGGATCAGTTGCCACATTCTGACATAAAATTGGATCGGGTACCACTTTCCGGTATGCTAACTGTTTGGATTTGGGTTCCATGAGAGGACCAATGAATTGTCATAATTGTGTCTATTATTGATCATGTGATAATCGATATTGTATATGTTCGATAATTGGCATGTTTATAATGTTGTATTGACTTGCTTATGTTACACTTAGTTGAATAGCCGTGTGATCCTACCAGTACACTGTGTTTGTGTACTGATGCTGCACTTGCTCTTATTTTTGTTGAGTACAGGGCATTTTCCGGCGGCTATTGACAGACCTCGCTTAGAAGATCATTGATTGTTCGAATTCAAGGGTGAGCCAATTCTTCCGGGCTGCCATGAGTTCTCTTTCCGTCTATGTCCACATTTTGGACTTAGTGCCCGTTTGGATTGACTTATTTTAGGTACTTTTAAGCCAAAATAGTTTTTAAGCAGTTTTGAAGTGTTTGGGTAAAGTTAAAAAGTGCTTATAAGCTCTTATTTTAAAGCCAAAAGCCATAAGTTAGAAATCCTAACTTATGGCTTTTGGCCTATAAGTGATAAGCCAAAAGCCAATCCAAACAGGCCCTTAGACTTTTCTAGATAGTTGATTAGTTTGTTAGTTTGGGGGTTGCATCCCTTCTTGTTTAGATTTGTTGAACTTTAGATGTTTTGGAACATTGATTTTCAGGTTCTAGGTGTTACTTCCGCATTTCATTTTAGCTGTTAGACTTTTGTTTGGAGTTTATGGGAACTCCCTACTTCTTTTTTTAGTATTTAACTTGGTTTCGTATCCTTAAATGCCTTAGTTTTTACTTTAGTTGCTTGGTTTGGGTTTTAGTAGTGGTTCTCCCACTGGATGGTTAGTGTGGGTGTCAATCACGACGGTCTGGGTCGGGACAAAGTTGGTATCAGAGCCTAGGTTCTATGATCTCGATGTACCAAAATGAGTCTAGTAGAGTCTCGTGGAACGATATGGGGACGCATTTACTTTTCTTCGAGAGGCTATAGGACTTTAGGAAATCTCTCTGTTTTCTCTTGTCTCCTTTCGTTCTATAACTTGATTCCAATTGGTATCTGTCGATTCAAATTGGTATCTAATCTCATTCACTCTTTTGTCTGAAGATGATTAACACTAGATTCAACAGTGTCAGGCATGTAGCTCCCATCAATGCTCTAGCTGGAAAATCTACACCAAGAGGTCACGATCGAGGCAGGGGTAGAGAAAGAGCCAGGGGTAGAGGCCGTGAAAAAGTGGCGCCTGCTAGAGCTGGGGTGCCAGTCGAAAATGCTCCCTAAAATAAGGACCCTCTTGTGCTTCATGAAGAGATAGAAGAGAATGTTGATCTTGAGAATGTTGAGAATGTTGAGGATGTTGGACAAGAGAAAGAGGTGCAGTCAGAGACTACGATGTTCCTCCCATTGAACCAGTGTTAGCTCAACAGATTATGTCATTTTTGAAAGGGTTTGTTGGTCCTGGAGTGCTTTCTTCTGTTCAAGCAACTCAAGCTCCCGCTAATCCCTATGTTGCTAGCACTGCGCCCAAGACGGGTGGAACGGGAAGTAATGATGCTTTATTCCGTCCTTTGTTGGGTTCTTTTATGATTGGTAATGAGCATGAAATGTTGACTAAGTTTTTTAAGCTAAAGCCTCATGTGTTTCTTGGTTATAAGAATGAGGATGCTTATGAGTTTATCTTATATTGCTATGAGATACTTCATAAGTTGGGAATTGTCCATCAGCATGGGGTTGAGTTTGTGTCCTTTCAACTTCAAGGTGAGGCTAAGCAATGGTGGGGAGCTTTTATGGAATGTAGATCTTCAACTTTACCTACAGTTACTTGGACCCAATTGCATGCTCTGTTTCTAGAAAAATATGTGCCCAGGACTTTGAGAGATCGCAAAAAGGATGAGTTCATGGCTTTGGAACAATGTGGTATGTTTGTGGCTGCTTATGAGGCAAAGTTCCATGCTTTGTATAGATACGCTACTCAACTAGTGACTACTAAGGAGGAGAGGATCCGGTTATTTATTAGGGGACTAAATTCTGAGTTGCAAGTATTATCTGTTCATATGACTTCTGTAGGGAGGAGCTTTAATGAGGTAACAGACTGTGTTAAGAAAGTGGAGGGGGTGAGGCGAGACGGTCACGCTAAGTCATTGGCGAAAAGGGCCAAGAATTCAAGCAACTTTCAAGGTTCTTATTTCAGAGGTTCAGGGAGTCCAACTCTTCCAGCCAAGCCAATTCATCCTGGTATGCCCGCCTCTACAAGTAACTACTCAAGAACTCCATCTCATAATTTGATTCAGGATAGCTAGGGAGTCGCGACTTCGACGGGTGGAAGACCATCTTTTGATCGTACTTACTACAATTATGGGGAACTGGGCATATGAGGAGAGATTGCCCCCACCCACGTGTGTTGGACTCTATGCAGCACCAAACTAGAGCAATGGTACCCGCGAGAAATGATAATACTAGTTGAGGGTGTCCACAAGGTTGGCGAGAAGGTAATCAGCGAGACCGTGGAACTAGAGGAAATGGTAACGCAGGCAGGGGTAACGCATAACTATGCAGGAAAATAGCTCGTCAAGATGATAGGGTTCAGTGTTATGCCTTTCCAGGAAATAATGAGGCAGAGGCATCTGATGCAGTGATCACAGGTAATATTCTTGTCTATGACCGGATGGCTAATGTGTTATTTGATCCGGGTTCTACTTATTCAAATGTATCTGTGCAATTTGCCTCAGAATTTGCTATGATTTGTGATATACTTGATGCCCCCTCCATGTTTCTACCCCAGTTTGAGAGTCAGTCATAGTTACCCATGTCTATCGTGCTTGTCCTATTTTGTTTATGGGTTTTCAGACTTGGGCTGATTTGGTGATTTTGGATATGACTGACTTTGATATAATCTTAGGCATGACTTGGTTGTCCCCCTATTACGTCGTGCTTAATTGTAATACTAAGTTTGAAACTTTAGAAATTCTGGGAAGGGTTTACAAGCGTAAGCAAGCTAAGCTTATATCCTTCATTCAGACTAGGAAATTGATAGGGCAGGGTTGTTTGGCTTATTTGGTTCATATTAGGTATGTTGAGATTGAGGGTCCATCCATTGAGTCTATTGTTATGGTGTCAGAATTTAGAGAAGTGTTTCCTAATGACTTGCCTGGCATGCCTCCGGATAGAGATATAGACTTCTGCATTGATTTAGAACCTGGTATGCGTCCCATTTCTATCCTTCCATATCGCATGGCTCCAACTGAATTAAGAGAGCTTAAGGCTCAAATCCAAGAGCTTCTTGATAAGGGATTCATTCGTCCTAGTGTTTCCCCATGGGGTGCTCCATTTTTGTTTGTTAAGAAAAAGGATGGTAGTATGAGAATGTGTATAGATTATCGGCAATTGAACAGGGTCACTATTTGGAACAAGTACATTTTACCCCGAATAGATGATATTTTTGACCGATTGCAAGGTGCATCAGTTTTTTCTAAGATTGATCTAAGGTCTGGCTACCATCAATTTAAAATTAGGCATGAGGATGTGCCCAAGACGGCGTTTAAAACTCGTTATGGGCACTATGATTTTTTGGTTATGTCTTTTGGTTTGACCAATGCGCCTAAAGCTTTCATGAGTTTGATGAATAGGGTGTTTAAACCATTCCTTGATTCATTTGTTATAGTCTTTATTGATAATATTTTGGTCTATTCGAAAAGTGAGGAAGAGCACGCCGACCATCTTGGCATTGTTTTTGGTGTTCTTGGGAAACAAAGGTTATATGCTAAATTTTCTAAGTATGAATTTTGGTTGACTTCAGTTGCATTTTTAGGACATGTAGCGTCAAAAGATAGGGTAATGGTAGATCCTCAAAAGATTGAAGCGGTTAAGAATTGGGTTCATCCTTGCTCTGTGACGTAAGTTAGGAGTTTTGTAGGGCTCTCTAGCTATTATCATCGATTTGTGAAGAGCTTTGTTTCTATTGCCACTCACTTGACTAATTTGACCAAAAAGGAGATACCATTGGAATGGACTGAAAAATGTGAGGAGAGCTTCCAAAAGCTCAAGACTCTCTTGACCACCGCGCCTATTCTAGCATTACTGGTTGAAGGTAAAGATTTTATTATTTATTGCGATGCTTCACATTCTGGTTTGGGTGTTGTGTTGATGCAGGATAAGAATGTTATAGCTTATGCCTCGCGTCAATTGAAGGTGCATGAGAGGAATTATCCAACGGATGATTTAGAGTTGGCAATAATAGTGTTTGCTCTTAAGATCTGGCAGCATTACCTCTATGGTGTTAAGTGTGAAGTGTTTACCGATCATCATAGTTTACAGCATGTGTTCACTCAAAAGGATCTGAATTTGAGACAACGATGATGGATGGAGTTAATAAAGGATTATGATGTCACCATTCAATACCATCCGGGTAAGGCTAATGTAGTGGCAGACTCTTTGAGTCCAAAAGTGTTGAGTATGGGTAATTTAGCTTGCTTGAGTGAATCCAAGCGACCATTGGCTAAGGAAATTCAGACCTTATAGTCTAAGTTCATGTAGTTGGGCATCTCAGAAAGAGGTGGGGTGTTAGCCAACATTGAAGTGAGGGCCACATTCATTGATGAGATCAAGGCCAAACAATTTGAAGATAAAAATTTGGAAGAGCTTAGAAAGATGACCGCGATTGGTAAGGCACAAGAGACCACTCTTGATGCGGAAGGTGTACTTAGTTTCAAAGGAAGAATTTGTGCTCCACGAGTTGATGATTTGATTCAAAAGTTGTTGATAGAGTTCCATGGTTCGCAATATTATATTCATCCGGGTGTGACCAAGATGCACCGAGATTTAAAGAGAATTTATTGGTGGCCGGGCATGAAGAAGGATATATCGGAGTTCGTGGCTAAGTGTCAAAATTGCCAACAAGTGAAATATGAACACCAAAGGCCTACATGTTTGCTTCAAAGAATGCCAATTTCGGAATGGAAGTGAGAAAGAATAGCCATGGATTTTGTGGTTGGTCTTCCCAAAACTTTGGGAAAGTTTGATTCTATTTGGGTAGTGGTTGATAGATTGACTAAGTCAGCCTATTTTATTTCGGTTAGAATAGATTATAATGCGGAACAATTGGCTAAAATTTATGTGAAAGAGATAGTGAGGTTGCATGGGGTGCCCTTCTCTATCGCCTTAGACCATGGTACCCAATTCACATCCAACTTTTGGAGGAAATTACATGATGAATTGGGCACATAACTCACTTTTAGTGTAGTCTTCCATCCACAGACGGACGGGCAATCGGAGAGGACTATTCAAGTGTTAGAAGACATGTTGAGGGCATGTGTGATTGACTTTGGAGGACATTGGGATAAGTTATTACCTTTGTGTGAGTTCTCTTATAATAGTAGTTATCACTCCAGCATAGATATGGCATCATTTGAGGTATTCTATGGAAGGGGATGTAGATCACCCATAAGATGGTTCGAGGCTGGAGATGTAAAACCATTGGGTGTAGATTTAGTGAAGGATGCTCAAGATAAGGTGAAGAGTATTCAAGCTAAGCTTCTAGCAGCCCAGAGTAGACAGAAGAAGTATGCGGATCATAAAGTAAGAGACATGGTGTTTCAAACTGGGGTAAATGTTCTTCTTAAGGTATCACCCATGAAAGGGGTGATGAGATTTGGCAAGAAAGGTAAGCTAAGTCCCCGATAAATTGGTCCCTTTGAGGTTCTTGAATGTGTTGGATCGGCAGCGTATAGATTGGCTTTATCTCCTAATATATCGAGTGTTCATCCGATATTTCATGTGTCCATGTTGAAGAGGTATCATGGTAACGGGGATTATATCATTAAGTGGGACTCAATTGTGTTAAACAAAGACCTCCAATATGAGGAGGAATCGATTGCAATTCTTGATCGTGATGTGCGCAAATTCAGGACCAAGGAGATTAAGTCCGTGAAAGTTACATGAAAGAATCGTCCAGTTGAGGAAGCTACTTGGGAGACCGAGAGGGAAATGCGAGACAAGTTGCTTGGTTTGGGTTGTAGTAGTGGTTTTTCCACCGGAAGGTTAGTGTGGGTGTCAATCACGACGGTCTGGGTCGTGATATCAATTAATTTGCTTTACAAAATCTACATATTCAGTCTTAGATTATTAGCATAATGATATAATTAAAAGTTACAAGGAAAGTTCGAAACTCATCATTTTAATTAATCATCAATTATAAGACCAGTCATTTCTGACAGTTATTAAAATCGTTATGTTTGACTACATTTCCAACAAAAGTAATTGAAAAACTAAAACAATAGAATGATCATTTACTAATTATGTCTATGTTTACTCATATCAAATCCAATATCTCCTTATCGTTAAAAAAATCATCTACATTTACACATAAAAATTGCAAGTTGTAGTTTTAATATTCAATTAAGATCACAAATTTCATATACAAATAAACAACTCAAATTTCAAATCTGTATTGATTTGTATTAGATTTATTTAGTAACAAACAATTCTCTCTAAATAATGTGTAAGCTAATTTATTTAAATAAATTTACTAGTACAAATATAAATCTAAAATCAAGAAAATAAACAAAATAATTAAAATGATTTGAGAGATATTTTTGTCTTTAGATAGACATATCACACGGTATTATATCATGTGTATTACTAATACCTCCAAATGGAAGGTATTAGATCCTATAATACCGGAGGTATAACTAATCCATGGATTAACTATACATAGGCCCAAATTTCTATCAAACATAATACTAATTACTAAATAATACCTTACATAATACATGATCCATTTCTTCTAATGCAGTTTACCAAACGACCCCTAAGTTGTTTGTATAAATAACTTTATTTTCTTTCCAACATAATTTATAAATCAATCAAAATCAAAATCAAAAGCAATTCTATAAAAAGGAACAATAGAATATAAAACCAAATAAAATAAAATAGGATGTAGCTAACTAGACAGTTTTAATTCTAATATAAAAAAGAACAAATATTGAAAATAACTATAAAATCATTCAAAAGCCCAATCATTCTCTTTGTGAATCTCCTCTTCTTCCTCTTGAGTAAAATTATTCTTGATATCAAATTCTTTACGTATTTCTTATGGTTTTTTCCCTTTAATCTTAAACTCTATGTATGTGACCGAGTAAGATTAGGAAAAGGAAGCCTTTTTTTCCTTCCAAATCTCAATTAGGAGAAAAATTATTTTTTCTGTAATATATAACCATGGTGTTTGAAAAGTTGTCACGACCCAAACCGTCGTGATTGGCACCCACACTAACAATCCGGTGGGAGAACCACTACTACAACCCAAACCAAGCAATCAATCTAAAAACTAAGGCATATAAGTCAAATACTAAGGTAAGAAAATAGAGTTTCCATAAACTCTAACAACAGTTCAACAATAACTAACAAATGCGGAAGAATTAACCTAGAACCTGAAAGTCAATGTACCAAAACTCTACTAACGAAAAGTCTAAGAACAAGGGGTACAACCCCGAAACTAAACAACACCTTAAACAAAAGTCTGAGTCCGAAAAGAGTGGACTTAAACAAGGAATATCCATGGCAGCCTGAAAGAACTGGCTCACCCTTGAATTCGGTCACACTCATTAGTCACCTAGCTGAAGTCTATCAATAGCCACCTGAAGATGCCATGTACTCAACAAAGAAAGAACAAGTGCAGTATCAGTACACAACCACCGTGTACTGGTAGGATCATGCGGCTATCCCGCTAAGTGTAACATACATTAGTCGATAAAATAATATAATCACATGCACATATCGAACATATACAATATCATCAACATATACAAACAATGAACAACTTCACAATTCTCACATATCACAGTTATATCAATTTAGAGAAACATACCGTCTTCCAATATCAATCATCATTAGATATGAATGAACTCATCACCAGTAGATACACAACACAATTTAATGATCCTCTCACGGAACCCAATTCAATAGTCCTCTCATGGAACCCAATTCAATGGTCCTCTCATGGAACCCAAACCCAAACAGTTAGCATACCGGAATGTGGTATCTGATCCAAGTTTGTGTGCTGAAACGTGGCAGCCGATCCCATATTTATGCCAGAACGTGGCAACCGATCCCATATTTATGCCAAAACGTGGCAACCGATCCATATTTATGCTAGAACGTGGCAACCGATCCCAGTTAGTGTGTCGGATCATGACACCCGCCCATTCAACAAACCACAATGTATATTCTCACGATCATACAACAAGAGGTGATTCATGGCATACAATTATTCAATTATCCTCAATTACAACAAGTGTGATTAATAATGCAACATTCGCATACATACATGTATCATAATGAAGCAAGAACAAACATACATCACACAATCATATAATCACAACCATCACCTACCCCCGAATCCAATCTTGAATCCCCTAAGGCACTTGAATCTTCCCTTTCCGGATTCTTTCCGCTTGTTCTAGGTCTACAAACAACAATTTATATGCAAGGATCAACAATCAAAGGTCTAATTATCTGGATTATAACAAACCCAATAACCCTAGACCAAACTCAAGATCCTAATACCCAATTTAGGGATTTTTCCACCATAAATTCTAGATCAAAACCCTCGCCCATCAATAATGACCCACTAGATTACGTTCTACAGATCGAAAAATGGATTCGGAGATTTAAAACCTTACCTTTAGCCTCAAGAATGGTGAAAAAGGTCAAGAAGTCGCCTGGGGTCGTCTCCTTAGCTCTAAAAATCAAAAAGTGCAAAATAAGGTCGTTTAGGGGTTTGTTAACGACTTTAAGTCACGTCTGGCCCACCACGGCGGACCCATCCCGCTACAGCCACCCCTCTCTGGCGGCTCCAATCCCACTCTGGTGGCCTACACGGAGACAGAATATTACTCATTCATGCTAAGATCATTTTCGGGAGTCCTACTCACCCAAATTCGATTTCGTGAAGTCGTACAGGTTCCTTAACATCTTTGCTATATACTCATGTGGTCCAAATCATAATAAGATCTTTCATTAATTACCAGATTTCCCTAAACCTTAATGACGCCGATTTCATCCAAATCTAGATTAGGTTGGGAAATTCCAAGTTACTATGAAAAAGTTTTTTGTCCCCAATTATTTCTTCATTGTCTTTTCCCTAACGACGGAATCAGGTCATTACAATAGATACCAATTTACCCATCACTCATCCCCGAGTGATCAACTAGTAAAAGACTAGCTAAACTAAGGGTAAAGTAGTATCTGAATCGTCGAATTACTGGGGATTTTTGTCTCGCATGCCCTTCTTACCAAATCTCATTACCCCCTAAGTTGATCGGACACATGTCTACAACATGTTATCAAGGACTTTGACACAATATCAGGACGAATCCTTTCTCACATAACCATGATAAAATTATAAATCAATACTCCCTACAATTAGAAGTGAACCTGAACTAACCAACACACATTCATAACACCCAAACAATCACAGTTCTTAACAACATCTCCATCCCACAACATAAATTCCTATGAGCTTAAGTTATAACAATTTTGATCTTTAGAAATCAGATACTCATCGAGGGATATGTCCAAGCATACAAACCCTCCAACAACACTATCGAAATGCTAGATTTAGTAATTGTAGATTACCTCTTAAGAACAGTAGAATTGGACCCAATGATCCCCACATTCAACCACACATAATCGATACATAACCTCGACGACAAGATGAAATATTATATTGTCGGACAACCATAAATACACAGGGTAGCTCTTCTAAAAATTCTCATAAGCAAGGTGGTACATGTAGAACCACTAAAATACTTTAACAACTCCAAGACAACACCAATTACGTCATTCAAAATAACCAAATCTTTCCAATCTTCCCACTCAACCAAGAGAGCGTCGCAGGATTGGTAAACCTGATCCACCACTAGAGATTCACCCAAAAAATGAAAAACATGTGTGACCATGGCTAGTTCATCACACTCACAACCATGTACAAAACGAAATAGATGGTCACATAAGAATTTATCGAATAACACAAAAGGTTTTCCTTTGAAAAGTCGATACCAGCCATTTCCATTCACTTGACTCAACATACTCTTCACATCCTTCGACTGAAGCCAACACTCTTAATACTAACAACCATCATTAATACTCCGACCATTTACCTTATTATAAACCAACACTTTTAAAATGAAATTTTTTCTTAGATACTTAACAATCAATAGTCGTATTTACGACTCACCCCAGGTGTAAGTCCTTTCAAATGCTCAATACCGAATACAATTGATCATTTCTCACCTTGTCAATTCATACCTTGACAAAATACATCACCACGAATGTAGACTCACAATGAAAAATATGAATTGTACTTTCCACCATATAACACAATCCCTTTCTCTATCAACATTAGCTTGTACCTTGAAGATTTTTATGAATTCATGGATCTCCGTTTATCATTGATCGCATCTCCATTGATCTTACCATATATTTCGCTAAAATTTCAATCATACTCATTACTAGACTCAAAAACCAATACCAAACAATTTTCATCACACTTAAGCTAATGTCCGCGCACTCCTTTCTCAAGTCTTTTTCGATAGTTTTTAATTAATCTGACACACTTGTGACACTGTTAACATAGACACTGCAAAATAATGAAATCACGCGTCTCTAAACCCAATTATGTACCCCACTAAAGATATTTCCTTAGCCCTTACAATCAAATAAAATATGCTTGCTCTAGCCTCTCTCTAAAGGTTGTACTACATCCCACTATATTTTCCTTTATTATAACTCTAGCTCTTTAACATTCTATTCGAGTGGTGTCCCACCATCTCTTAAAACTTTCCATACAACCACGTTACTCACCCAATAGTAGAAAACCACAACCTTAGATACTCGCAAGTTGTAATTACTATACAAAAAAATTTGATTAACCAACAATTTTATTATATAGTTGCATCCCGTGTTAATCCATCACGAACACTTATTACCATTACGCTCAGTCAGCCTTGACTATCACTACGAAGCCAACCTTTCATCAACACGACACCTCAAACTCAGGTATACTCATCAAATTCAGAGGACTAACCCATTTTTTTATACGCACTTTCTTACTAACATCTCCAATTGCTTCCACCCAAGTATACTAAATAGGACTTTGTTTATCCATAAGCTTGGCATTTCGATAGTAATCCACTCCTTTATGGCTTAAGATAAAATCACCAGTCCTCATACTACCCACCTTCTTCTTAACAAATAAGACAGGAGCACCCCCACACGAAAGCACTAGGAGGATGAAACCTTTATCAAGAAGACCTTGGAGTTGAGCTTTAAGCTCTCTCAATTCTAACACCACATGTGTAGACTCAATAGAGGGAGACTCAACCTCAACACCCCGAATATGAGCCAATTACACCAAAGAATCCTGCCCTAACACTTTCCTAGCCCGAATGGAGGATAAGATCTTAGCTAGCTTAGGCTTGTACACCCCTTCCCACTCTAATATTTCCCTAATAGGGATCTCTAAAGTTACCGACTTAGTATTACAATTAAGCTCGGTATAATAGGGGGACAACCAAGTCATGCCTAAGATTATATCAAGTCAGTCATATCCAGCATAACAAAATCAACCCAAATCTGAAAATCCATAAACACAACAGGACAACACGATATACAAGGGTGACTATGATAGATTCTTCAACTGGGGTAGAAACATGGATGGCGGCATCAATTATATCACAAACCACATCAAATCCCAAGGCAATTGAACTAACACGTACGAATAAGTAGAACCTAGATCATACAAAACAATAGTCATCTGGGCACAGACAAGAGTAGCACTAGTGACCACTGCATCACACACCTCAAACTCAGTTTTACCCGAAAAAGCATATAACTGAGCCCTGTCGTCTTGGCGAGCAACATTCTCTCCTAGTTGCACTACTCCTCTACCTGTATTACCATTTCCCTGGCCTCAATGGCCTCACTGATTTCCTCATCATATGCCCAGGTTCTCCATAATTTAACACACGTTACAACTTATATTCGATTACTGAACAATGAATTAGATCGTGGGGGTTAGTTCGAGTATTATTCGGGGTCCATAATTGTGACTATGGGGAAACAAGGGACACATGTTGAAGTTTTGCCTCGCCTCATCCCGCTTTGGAGGAAAAATTTCCGCACTAGCGGACTCATCTTGGCAGGAAGAATCCCTCCCTATTGGCCATAACGGAAACATAACCCCTGCCAATAATTTTTCTGGGGTTCTTCATCTTTTCTAAATTCCCCAAAGGTTCCAGCTACAACACATGCATCTTAATGAGTAATCCCCTTAGCTAGGATAGTCAAAGTCTACTCCGAGCCAATCTCAACGATACCCAACCCAACCCAATTCCTTCTCTTTAATTTAATACCACAACCCACACATCACCATGATACACCCAGACACTCACACAATCCTTAGTCAATATCTTCCTTTCACAACCAGTTTCACGATACTCGAGTATTTACAACCTGCATAACTTCAATGAACAGGCCACCATATTGTACATATCAAAGTTCAGACAGACATTTATTGTGCAAATAATCACCTCATCACATTCAAACAATTACAACTTCACATTCACATTTAATTCAGACAACTAGAAGCACGCATTCAAAGTTTCCAAGATACAATTCACAGATAAATCCAAATTCTTAATTAATTATTTCACTCCATGGATGACCATTCCTGATCATCCATGCATTCACACCATCCCTAGGGCCATATACCTATTGGAACCTTCTCAGTTTCCAATTTTCTTTGCTTGGGGGCCTTTGGTCGTGACCACGACATCTAGTTCACTTCATTGAGATACCAATTGGAATCCAGAGATACCAATTGGACTCAACTCATACCACAAGAGACAATAGTATCTAGTGATCCCCATAAAACTTCTTATTTCAATCATAAAACTTGGTCGAACGCAATAGTTAACCGCCTTAATCTTTAACTGATGGTAACCAGACCTTAAATCAATCTTAGAGAAAACCAATGCACCTTGCAATTAAGCCCGGTATAATAGGGGGACAACCAATTCATGCCTAAGATTATATCAAGTTAGTCATATCCAGCATAACCAAATCAACCCAAATCTGAAAATCCATAAACACCATAGGACAACACGATATACAAGGGTGACTATGACAGACTCTTCAACTGGGATAGAAACATGGATGGCGGCATCAATTATATCACAAACCACATCAAATCCCAAGGCAATTGAACTAACACGTACGAATAAGTAGAACCTAGATCACACAAAACAATAGTCATCCGAACACAGACAAGAGTAGCACTAGTGACCACTGCATCACACACCTCAAACTCAGTTTTACTCGAAAAAACATATAATTGAGCCCTATCGTCTTGGCGAGCAACCTTCTCTCCTATTTGCACTACTCCTCTACCTGCATTACCATTTCCCCGGCCTCAACGGCCTCACTGATTTCCTCTTCATATGCCCAGGTTCTCCATAATTTAACACACGTTACAACTTATATTCGATTACTGAACAATGAATTAGATCGCGGGGGTTAGTTCGAGTATTATTCGGGGTCCATAATTGTGATTAGGGGGAAACAAGGGAGACATGTTGAGGTTTTGCCTCACCTCATCCCGCTTTGGAGGAAAAATTTCCGCACTGGCGGCCTCACCTTGGCAGGAAGAATCCCTCCCTATTGGCCATAACGGAAACATAACCCCTGCCAATAATTTTTCTGGGGTTCTTCATCTTTTCTAAATTCCCCAAAGGTTCCAGCTACAACACATGCATCTTAATGAGTAATCCCCTTAGCTAGGATAGTCAAAGTCTACCCCAAGTCAATCTCAACGATACCCAACCCAATTCCTTCTAATTAATTTAATACCATAACACACACATCACCATGATACACCCAGACATTCACACGATCCTTAGTCAATATCTTCCTTTCACAACGAGTTTCACGATACTCAAGTATTTACAACTTGCATAACTTCAATGATCAGGCCAACATATTGTACATATCAAAGTTCAGACAGACATTTATTGTGCACATAATCACCTCATCACATTCAAGCAATTACAACTTCACATTCACAGTTAATTCAGATAACCAGAAGCACGCATTCAAAGTTTCCAAGATACAATTAATAGATAAATCCAAATTCTAAATTAATTATTTCGCTCCATGGATGACCATTCCTGATCATCCATGCATTCACACCACCCCTAGGGCCATATATCAATTGGAACCTTCTCAGTTTCGAATTTTCTTTAATTGGGGGCCTTCAGTCGTGACCACGTCATCTAGTTCACTTCGTTGAGATACCAATTGGACTCAACTCATACCACAAGAGACAATAGTATCTAGTGATCCCCA
Source organism: Solanum chiquidenum (assembly GCA_029582725.1). NCBI lineage: Eukaryota > Viridiplantae > Streptophyta > Magnoliopsida > Solanales > Solanaceae > Solanum > Solanum chiquidenum. The sequence continues at coordinate 36,857 of JAJOOS010000344.1, forward strand.
TAAAACTTGGTCGAACACAATAGTTAATCGCCTTAATCTTGAACTGATGGCAACCAGACCTTGAATCAATCTTAGCGAAAACCAATGCACCTTGCAATTAAGCCCGGTATAATAGGGGGACAACCAAGTCATGCCTAAGATTATATAACCAAATCAATCCAAATCTGAAAATCCATAAACACAACAGGACAACACGATATACAAGGGTGACAATGACAGACTCTTCAACTGGGGTAGAAACATGGATGGCGGCATAAATTATATCACAAACCACATCAAATCCCAAGGCAATTGAACTAACACGTACGAATAAGTAGAACCTAGATCATACAAAACAATAGTCATCTGGGCACAGACAAGAGTAGCACTAGTGACCACTGCATCACACACCTCAAACTCAGTTTTACCCGAAAAAGCATATAACTGAGCCCTGTCGTCTTGGCGAGCAACATTCTCTCCTAGTTGCACTACTCCTCTACCTGTATTACCATTTCCCTGACCTCAACGGCCTCACAGATTTCCTCCTCATATGCCCAGGTTCTCCATAATTTAACACACGTTACAACTTATGTTCGATTACTGAACAATGAATTAGATTGCGGGGGTTAGTTCGAGTACTATTCGGGGTCCATAATTGTGACTAGGGGGAAACAAGGGAGACATGTTGAGGTTTTGCCTCGCCTCATCCCACTTTGGAGGAAAAATTTCCGCACTGGCGGACTCACCTTGGCAGGAAGAATCCCTCCCTATTGGCCATAACGGAAACATAAAACCTGCCAATAATTTTTGTGGGGTTCTTCATCTTTTCTAAATTCCCCAAAGGTTCCAGCTACAACACATGCATCTTAATGAGTAATCCCCTTAGCTAGGATAGTCAAAGTCTACCCCGAGTCAATCTCAACGATACCCAACCCAACCCAATTCCTTATCATTAATTTTATACCACACATCACCATGATACACCCAGACACTCAAACGATCCTTAGTCAATATCTTCCTTTCACAATGAGTTTCACGATACTCAAGTATTTACAACCTGCATAACTTCAACAACCAGGCCAACATATTGTACATATCAAAGTTCAGACACACATTTATTGTGCACATAATCACCTCATCACATTTAAGCAATTACAACTTCACATTCACAGTTAATTCAGACAACCAGAAGCACGCATTCAAAGTTTCCAAGATACAATTCACAGATAAATCCAAATTCTTAATTAATTATTTTGCTCCATGGATGACCATTCCTGATCATCCATGCATTCACACCACCCATAGGGCCATATACCAATTGGAACCTTCTCAGTTTTGAATTTTCTTTAATTGGGGGCCTTCAGTCGTGACCACGATATCTAGTTCACTTTGTTGAGATACCAATTGGAATCGGGAGATACCAATTGGACTCAACTCATACCACAAGAGACAATAGCATCTAGTGATCCCCATAAAACTTCTAATTTCAATCATAAAACTTGTTCGAACGCAATAGTTAACCGCCTTATTCTTTAACTGATGGTAACCATACCTTAAATCAATCTTAGAGAAATACAATGCACCTTGAAATTGGTCAAAAAGGTCATCTATATGAGACACTGGATACTTGTTCTGAAAGGTGACCCTATTCAATTATTGGTAGTCTATACACATCCTCTCTTGCTAGCGATAGTGTTACCATTTTTGTTGCTGTAGTTTGGACCATAGAGTGAAGCAGGAAATATACCAATTTGTATCACCCAGATACCAATTGAATTCAAGTGATAGCACGAAGGAATAGAAAGAAGTGAGTTTTTCCTAAAATCTATAGCCTCTTAAAGAAAAGTATGAACGTCTTCGTACCGTTCCGCAAGACTCTACTAGACTCATTTTGGTACAATGAGATCAACGAACCTAGGCTCTGAATAACTTTGTCATGACCCAGACCGTCGTGATTGGCACCCACACTAACAATCCGGTGGGAGAACCACTACTACAACCCAAACCAAGCAATCAATCTAAAAACTAAGGCATATAAATCAAATACTAAGGTAAGAAAATAGAGTTTCCATAAACTCTAACAACAGTTCAACAATAACTAACAAATGTGGAAGAATTAACCTAGAACCTGAAAGTCAGTGTACCAAAACTCTAATAACGAAAAGTCTAAGAACGAGGGGTACAACCCCAAAACTAAACAACACCTTAAACAAAAGTCTGAGTCCGAAAAGAGTGGACTTAAACAAGGAAGATCCATGGCAGCCTGAAAGAACTGGCTCACCCTTGAATCCGGTCACACTCATTAGTCACCTAGCTGAAGTCTATCAATAGCCACTTGAAGATGTCATGTACTCAGCAAAGAAAGAGCTAGTGTAGTATCATTAGTCACCTTTGGTCATTGTTTTGTTATGAACATTAGGCATAGGAATGATATTTGAAACATAATCATCTTCAACCATATTCTTGATAGTGTGTGACCTTATGGCTATCGCCTCATCGAGTACAAATTGTTTACCATCACAAGTCTTTAGAGTTAAGAACTTTGTTGAAGAAGACATGATGATAAAAATATATTTGAAAAAGAGATGTTAATTTGTTTTTGTTGAGAATATTATTGAGAGGAGATTTGAATGATTATAATGTTTGAGAGGTTTGAAGGGCTTAATTTATAGAGCATTAGATTTACACTATCCTAGTTAAATTAGGATGTCAAAACCGGAAAAAAAAAGAGTTTAATGGGAGAATTTGTTTTGCATAAACAATGTCAAATTAGGAAATTGAGAAAATTCTACCTAAACCGTATGTATGTGACCAAATAAGATTAGGAAAAGAAAGCGTTTTTTTTTCTTCCAAATCTCAATTAGGAGAAAAATTATTTTTTCCGTAATATCTAACCATGGTGTTTAAAAAGTTGTAAACACATACATAATTTATTCATGGAGACTATTGCTTAAAGAAATATAAACTTTATTGTAATTGGAGTTAGTGGGGATTTTAAAGATTCAATCTTTATCACTCAGAACAAATGTAACAGATAGGAAGATGGTGATAGTAAATTTGAATAATTAAACAGAATGACCATTTGGTCAAATTTTCTAATAGAAAAAATAGTTAATTTTCGAGAATGTTTATTTGGTCATTAGTAAGAATTTTGGTCAATGACACAATTATTTGAGAAGCCGTAATAAATATTGTCCTAAAATTTGGAGTATTAGAAGTATTTTTTCATAGCAATTGTAATAATTTATTTCTTTTGTTGTAATATGTTAAACCCATCTATTAGTAACTTGCAAGATGCATTATATATTGTTTCACGACCCGAGCCTACACCCTGGACGTGGCCGGCACTCAAGAACCAGTGTTGGTCCCCAAGCAAACCCTCATCCTGGTTGACTACAAGCGGAAGACTAACTCAAGCATACAGAGCTTAAAAAAATGAATAAAAATTCATGAAACTTAAATATAAAGCTTTAATTCAAAAGAAAACTCTGAATAATATAATATATTCAACTAGCCCCAAAATGGGCAATTTAATTCTTTAAAACATTTAACAAAATAAATTAACAGACTTCTAAAACTCTATTGTCTATCTATAAAGCCTCTAACTGACAAAGATGGAAGTCGGGACAAGACCCACGACATCCTAACAACTGATATAATTGGAAAGTAAATGAAATCCTCCGGAAGCAAGGAGGCTCACCATAGCTAACTCGAACTACATGTGGTATCAACGAAGTTCCTGTTGATGATCCCGAATACCTGAATCTGCATCATGAAAGGATGCAGGCCAAATGGCTCAGTACATGGAATGTGCAAGCATGTAAGAGGAATTCTAAAGCATAACATAAACTTGAACTTGATAAAAAGGAAACATACTTACCTCTTCTCAACTCACTCAACTCAACTCAACTCAAAGAAATATGGTTCAATTCAACTCAAGGAATACTCAAGGGTACTCAAAACTACTCCAACATACTCAACTAAGAAGTACTCAAGGATACGATACTCAACTCAGCAATGAGGTTCTCAACTCAGTGAAACTCAACAATAAGTTACTCAGCACAATGAAACACAGATCAACTCAAGATACTCAACTCAAGAATACTCAACTCACGATACTCAAGGATAAAGCAATAGTAAAAGATGCAATATATATATATGGAAAGCTGTAAAATTGTACATAGAAACTAAATGTATTGAAAAATACAATAATAATCAATGTGTATATAAAAATACAATATAACTTTGTGAGAGTTTCTCTAACCGATAACCTAAGTGATGATACAACGTCTTGCTCACGTTGTCAGAACTATCATATACTTTGTCGTCATATAGAACGCCTTAACTAAGTGGATCCACTAGTCTATGCTAAAAAGCACTTAAGGAATCATCTAAAAAGTATGATCCTTTACTACCCATGATGGCTACATGGTTTATGGAGACTTGAATTATTATGAACTCGCATCCCCATATCGATGCTCAATACTACTCCCAAAATATACTTAGCTCATATGTTTTTAAAACAAAACTTTTTTCTTTGGTTTGAGATAATTACTCAAAACTTAGCTTAAAAGCTCTGTTGGAATCGATGTTCCCTTTCTTGTTCAAATGTGAAAATATTTTAACTCTTAGGAATACGTACTTCCCGTATAATCTTTGAAGAAAAGAACTTTACTCTTACACTTTACTCAACTCAAAGCTTAAATCTTAAAACAAAGCTAAAACGTTTGTAAAAGACGTCTTAAAATATGGTTCATATCGAATTATGGACGTGAACAACTCAATGCAAGGTTTTCAATAACCATAGATAGAACTCAATACTTGGAACTCAAGAACTTCAATGATACTACTCATTTCAAGACTGATCAACTCAGAGGGTTCATGCGGAATTATGAGCATGAACCACTCAACTCAAGGACTCAAAGATACTTCTCATCTCAAGATTGTTCGACTTATAGGGTTCATGCGGAATTATGGGCATGAACAATTCAACTCAAGGACTTCATGGGTAACATGTAATAGTCCCATGATTAGAAATATAATCTCAAAGAAGATTAGGAACTCAATACTCAACACTTAGAACTTGAAGATATTACTCCTCTCAATGATACTCAATTTATGGAATCCATGCGGAAATTTATGAACATAAACGACTCGACTCGGAGGTCTTGTAACGACCCGAACCGTCGTTATTTAGAAGGAACAAATATTCAAGGAATTTTGGACCACTGTCCCACCACAGCAGGCCAGCTGCCGCTAGGGCGGCAGCGGTAAGGTAGGGTAAGTGGGCGCCATAGCGGGATAGGCGAGTCAGAACATAAATTACGAGAAATCCTACTTTCTCCATCTTACTAAAACACCTAAATAAGTCGTAAAACACCCTAAAAACCTCATAAAAGATGCTCTAATCTTGGGAAGGGAGGAGAAGGACATTTTTAGCGTGAGGTTGGGGAAATCTTGCAGATTCTTAGACAAATCCACCGTCGCGAAGCTGGAAAACCCGAATCGAAGTCAAAACTCCGTACAACTGCATGACACCCAGGTAGGCTAGATTTTTACAATTAAGTAGTTATAAATTTGTGCTTAGTATGTAACATATGTAAATCAATGGTAGGGTTGTGTGTTGACCTTCGTGCACCAAGTAGTTCCAAGAATAATCCCTAGAATTCAAAGTACGTGGGTTTATGCCTTATGAGGAGGAATTGATGAGTTGTAAGAAACCCTAGAATTGCTATCATGGATAGAATTAGGTCAAGAATAAGGATATGAAATCAGGAGTTGAACTAGATTTATGAATGTACGCGACATCCGAAAAATTGAAGTAATGAAATTGAAAAATTATGATGAATTTTGATTAAACCCTAATAAGAAACCCTAATGATGAACTAGGGCTGAGTATGGTCAATTATTATATATGTGATAGGGATTGAGGAGTAATTAATAGGTGATGGTTTTGATTCTATGATTGTGTGATGTGTGCTTGTTCTTGCTTCATTATGATACTTATATAGGTATGAATGTTGCAATGCAAATCATACTTGTTGTAAATGACATAGATGAAATATCATTGCCATGAAATCATGACTTAAATGTATGATCTTGATGATGTACTTGTGTTTGTGATTGTGGTGTGTGAATGGGATCGGATTGCCACATTCCGGCATAACTAACTTGGATCAGATTGCCACGTTCCGGCATACTAACTTGCATCAGATTGCCACGTTCCGGCATACTAACTTGGATCGGATTGCCACGTTCCAGCATAAATAAGGGATTGGTTGCCACATTCTGGCATAAATATGGGTTCAGTTGCCACATTCCGACATGCTAACTGTTTGGGTTTGGGTTCCATGAAAGGACCAATGATTTGATATAAATGTGAGTTGTTCGTTGTTCGTGTATTTGTTGACAATATTGTATATACTTGATATACGTTTGTGAGTATAGTATTGTATTGGTTTGCATATGTTGTACTTAGTGGACCCGTGTTATGACAATTTATAGTGGGTTTTTCGTGGGTTGTAATGGCGAGAGTAGAGATAGTGTATGTGAAGGAAACTTCTTGTATTGATTTCACCTTGGGGGAAAGAGATTGGGTTAGAGTTAAGGAAGCTTGAATTATTGTATTATGTGACTATGGTAGGTAATGTGATGAGGAAGCAAGGGTATGACGTGAACGGGTAGCTGCATTGGCGGTGATTGTATTTGGGTATTTGTTTTCTACATGTTTTAGAATGGTTAATCCATGATCAAGAATTCGTTAAGTGGGTTGAGTTATAAGGGGGTTAGTAATCAAGTTGCTAGTGTATATTGGAGGTGTTTCCAAGAAAGATTAAAGGTGGAGAAGCGAGTGGTTATTTCATGATCTTACTAGTTGGTTTCTTATGTTATGTGGTGGGCGTCGGGTTAACCGATGGTGTCTACCAGTACGTGTGTTTTGTACTGATACTACTCCTGCTATGTCTTTTTGGACATAGTCTGGATGCAGGATTGGTGACGTTACATTACGTGAAGACAAAGAATATCTCCAGCAGCTTCTATTTTTCCTTCCGCATGCTGGGAGTTGTGTCTTTTATTTTATTGTCCAGATTACTCTTAGTAGCTCTTGACCTGTTTAGACTACATTCATGGTAGTCATTAAATTACTTTACAATTTTAGCTAAAAGTGTATCTCGGGATCTTATTTATAAAATCATATTATTTTATTTTCTTTCATTTTATTAAGAATTCCGCATGTTTAATTATCGGTGTAAGAGGGTTCTCCTACTTAAGTGGTAGTATGTAGGTGCCCGCACGGTCCGGTGGGTTGAGTTGTGACAATTGGTATCAGATCCTAGGTTACTGGTCTCCCCGTACAAGAGCAAAATGTGGACTAGACTCTAGCGGATTGGTTTGTTGACGACCACATCTAATCTTCAGGAATCTAGGAAGCATTCTACGAAATTATTCCACTCATTCTCTCCTTTCGTGCGAAGTGTTGCTTGTGGTTTGAGTTGTGTCCAATTGGTATCTTTCGATCCCCATTGGTATCTCAACGAAGTGAACTAACGTCATGGATACGACTGAAGGGACACCAACAAGTTAATTGGAACTGGAAAGGTTCCAATTGGTATGTACCTTTAAGGGCCGAAAAAGGGAATGGATGACTAGTGATGGTCATCTATTTAACGAACTAACTAATAAATTGTAATTGTCTGTGTGTTGTATCTTGGAAACTGTGTTTGTGTGCTTTTTGTTGATTGAATTAACCGTGAATGTAAAGTTGCACTTGTTGAATCTGATGACGCGATTTCGTGTACTTTAAATATGTGTTAGAACCTTATTATGTACATTGTGTTGGTCAATTTGATTTTAAATTATGAGAGTCATAAATATTGGGGTGTATCCTGGGGATGTGTGGATGTAGCGTTGAATTAATGAGAACTAGTGAGATGTCGTGTCGCTAAGATTGATTCTGATTAGTTAATGACTTTCATGGCCTGGATATTTATCTTAGATTGTTTGGTTAAGCTGGAAACCTTGGGGAAATCTTAGAAAAAATGAAAAAGAAACCAGAAATTATTAGCCTGGGTTTTGGTCCCATCTGAACCACGTGGGCGGGATAATCCCGCCATAGCGACACCGCCAGAGTGGGATTATTTCTGCCAGAGTGGGACAGGGCGAGGCAGAACCTCAACCAGCCTTCCTTGTTTTCCCGAAATTTGAAAATGTCGACCCAATTGGGGTCCGAACAACCCCTACAATCCCAATAGTGTTCAGCAACAGAAGTAATAAATTATAAATGCCATAAGATTAAATAAGCATCCATGTTCTACAGAAACTTAGGAAGTCGAAAAAGAAAAACTGAGTTGTCCAAATTACAAGCCCAAGAGGGGCGAAAGGGAAGCCAATCAGGAACTCTCGGACTGGGTGGTGTCAATGTCTGAGTCGAGGTCCTCTGGGGGTATCACGTCGGACCAGGCCTCATTCAGCATCGGGAACTGGGTAAAGTCCTTGGGATCTAGTTGAGGAATCTCATTGCCAGGGGCAACACAGGTAAAGATGGCCTTGATAGTCTTCCACATCCGGATCATCAGACGATCCCTATCCACACCCTTCCTCCTCTCCTGGCGCAGCTGGCGACGGAGCATCTCGACCTCCAGAGCAGTGTTGGGTGGAACCAGAGGGAAGTCGACATGGGCATTCCCCATCCTCTTCTGGATAGCCTCCAGATCCTTTTCAACCCGTGCACCTGAAAGTGGGTGATCATCATCTGAATTCGTGGTCGCCTTACTGCTGCTAGTCATGCCCGTCCTCCTCCTCTTGCTCCTAGAAGTAGAACATGTCCTAACCAAAAGAGGGTAAAGGGGGGATCCATGGGAAGTACCTCGTCAGCATCAAATAGTGGCACTCCCGCCCGCTTGCACAGGGCCATGATGAGACCAGGGAGGAAGAACGCCTTCTTGTTACCTCTATAGAACATCTTTCACTCCGAAATGATATGTGCCCCCACGTTCAGTTGTATGCCATATATGGCACATGCCACCACCAATACCCGGGGAAAGGTCACGTCAATGCGGTTTCCCGACGAGCGGATCCTCCTAGTAACCAAGTGCAGCCACCTCTTAGCATCAGGAGACTAATACGTGCTAGTGATACCCTCTACAGTAGCCCAGTAAACCTGATCCTGGCGCGTGGGAGCAACCAGCGTGTCCCTCAGCCACTCCAGATCCATCTCCCGTAGCCTGGTCTCGAATTCATGGTTTGGGACCGCCGATACCGGCCTCAATAATAGCAGTGGCATTCAAGGAGATGTCAACCCCCCGAATACAGATGACGAGACTAGGATCGTCCCAGTGGACGGTGGGCAGCATAGCATAGAACTCCCACACCCAATTAGCTCGAGCGGCAGGGGGTGGCTCGGTCAACGGAATCCACCCAAACTCTACAAGACAAACATAGAAAGTGGGCTCCTTCTCCTCTAGTCGGTGCAGCACAAAGCCCCTCTCGCAATAAAAACCCGTGTTCCGATAGTCATGATGCCTCTCTCGACTAGCAGCGTCAGGAAACCAGATGAAGGGCAAGTGTTTGTCATTTTTTCCTGCCATTAAGTAATCCTATAATAAGTTGAATATAAATTAGAATATAAAAGTATAGTCGGGGTAAGAATAAAAAGTAGGAAATAAGAAAGAAAAGTTTGGTGAAAGGGTAAGGTCACTGTCTGGCGCATCCCGCCACAGCGGCCATAATTCCACCTTGGCAGGATTATGAAGGCCGCCATAGCGGGAGGAAGGCCGCCAGAGCGGCCTTTATCTGGGACGAACACTAGGCGCAACAATGGTGTCTCTTCATCCCAAAACCCCAATTTTCGACATAATTTCAGCAGATAAGAGTTATTTAACTATCCTAGAACATAAATAAGCAATTATTTCTAAAAAAATGACTCCTAAAAGAGGCCTAAATCAAAGTTTTACACCAAGGGACCCTTCAACTTCCCCCACTCATTTCAATATCTTTTTATCTGTATTTTTACAAAATCTCTACGCCCAGGACGTTGTGGGAACGTTGGGGACGTAAGAGAAGTAACCATGCTACGTTTATTATATTAATCTAGCAACCTAAATGAAATTCAAAATAACTACCCAGAAAATCGTCTTTGATTTGATCAGTTAGCAGCATGCAATCGTATTTAGATAATCTACGGAAGTAAAGAGTGTAGGAAAGAGATTTACCTTGAAATTGACGTTTGGATGAAGTGAGTTGAGAGGATTTTGGGAGAGTTGAGTAATGGAGAAAAAGGGGAAATAAGGAAAATTACTCCTCATCCCCCCCCCCCACTTTACTGTTTTCGATCTTCTGCTCCACCGGAAGATCTCTCACCACAACGGCCATGCATCAGCGGGAGGGATCCCCGCCCTGGCGGAGCGGACTGTGTAATTTTAATTTCTTCATTTCTTCGTATGTCGCCTCGAATTTTCTTCTGGTCCTTGAGTATAGTACTTTACGTATAGTAGTCACTTGGAAGGTCGCCATTCGTCGTGAATTATGTAGTGGACCAATTCTTTTACGCAAAGGTATATCGAAATAAGGCGCATGATATTCGTACACTGGTCGTTCGGGGACGAATGAGGGGTAAATTGGTATCTATTGTAACGACCCGAACAATCGTTATTTAGGGGGGAAAAAAATTTAGGGAATTCTTGACCACTATCCCACCACAGCGGACCAGCTGCCGCTAGGGTGGTGGTGCCAAGGCGGGGTAAGTGGGCGCCATAGCGGGATAGGCGAGGCAGAACATAAATTAGGACAAATCCTACTTTCTCCATCTTTCTAAAACACCTAAATAAGTCGTAAGACACTCTAAAAATCTCAAAAAAGCTGCTATAAGCTTGGGAAGGGAGGAGAAGGAGATTTCTAGCATGAGGATGGGAAATTTTATGGATTCTTGGACAAATCCACCGTCGCAAAGCTGGAAAACCCGAATCGAAGTCAAAACTCTGTACAACTGCATGGCGCAAAGGTAGGCTAGGTTTTTATAATTAAGTAGTTATAAATTTTTGCTTACTACGTAATATATGTAAATCAATGGTAGGGTTGTGTGTTGACCTTCATGCACTGAGTAGTTTCATGAATAATCCCTAGAATTCAAAGTACGTGGGTTTATGCCTTGTGAGGAGGAATTGATGAGTTGTAAGAAACCCTAGAATTTCTATCATGGATAGAATTGGGTCAAGAATAAGGATATGAAATCAGGAGTGGAACTAGATTTATGAATGTACCCTACATCCAATAAATTGAAGTAATGAAATTGAAAAATTATGATGAATTTTGATTAAACCCTAATAAGAAACCCTAATGATGAACTAGGGTTGAGTATGGTCAATTATTATATATGTGATAGAGATTGAGGAGTAATTAGTAGGTGATGGTTGTGATTCTATGATTGTGTGACGTATGCGTGTTCTTGCTTCATTATGATACTTATATAGGTATGAATGTTGCAATGCAGATCATACTTGTTGTAAATGACATAGATGAAATATCATTGCCATGAAATCATGACTTAAATGTATGATCTTGATGATGTACTTGTGTTTGTGATTGTGGTGTGTGAATGGGATTGGATTGCCACGTTCCGGCATAACTTACTTGGATCGGATTGCCATATTCTAGCATAACTAACTTGGATTAGATTGCCACGTTCTCGCATAAATATGGGATCGGTTGCCACGTTTTGGCATAAATATGGGATCAGTTGCCACGTTCCGGCATGCTAACTGTTTGGGTTTGGGTTCCATGAGAGGACCAATGATGTGATATAAATGTGAGTTGTGAGTTGTTCATGTACTTGTTGACAATATTGTATATGCTTGATATACGTTTGTCAGTATAGTATTGTATTGGTTTGTATATGTTGTACTTAGTGGACCCGTGTTATGACGATTTATAGTGGGTTGTTCATGGGTTGTAATGGCGAGAGTAGAGATAGTGTATGTGAAGGAAAATGCTTGGATGGATTTTACCTTGGGGGAAAGAGATTGGGTTAGTGTTAAGGAAGCTTGAATTATTGTATTATGTGACTATGGTGGGTAATGTGACGAGGAAGCAAGGGTATGACGTGAATGGGTAGCTGCATTGGCGGTGATTGTATTTGGGTATTTTTTTTCTACATCTTTTAGAATAGTTAAGCCATGATCAAGAATTCGTTAAGTGGGTTGAGTTATAAGGGGGTTAGTAATCAAGGTGCTAGTGTATATTGGAGGTGTTTCCAAGAAAGAGTAACGGTGGAGAAGCGAGTGGTTATTTCATGATCTTACTAGTTGGTTTCTTATGTTATGTGGTGGGCGTCGGGTTGACCGATGATGCCTACCAGTACGTGTGTTTTGTACTGATACTACTCTTGCTATGTATTTTTGGACATAGTCTGGATGCAGGATTGGTGACGTTACATTACGTGAAGACGAAGAATATCTCCAGCAGCTTCTATTTTTCCTTCCGCGTGGTGGGAGCTGTGTCTTTTATTTTATTGTCCAGTTTTACTCTTAGTTGCTCTTGTACCTGGTTAGACTAGATCCATGGGAGTCGTTAAATTACTTTATAAGTTTAGCTAAAAGTGTGCCTCGGGATCTTATTTATAAAAGCATATTATTTTATTTTCTTCTATTTTATTAAGAATTATGCATGTTTAATTATCGGTGTAAGAGGGTTCTCTTACTTAAGTGGTAGTATGTAGGTTCCCGCACGGCCCGGTGGGTTGGGTCGTGACAGGTCTACATAACTACATGGAACTCATGTATACGACTCCTCTCATTCTCTTACTTACTTCCTCAAAAACTTAGCACAAATCGATGAAGGATCTCAAAGGATTCACAATTGAATTCAAAGGCTTCCTTGAACTCTACTCTTAACTCTCTCTTGAATCTGAATTATAAATTCAAGAGTTATGGTTCATGATATGAAGGATATCGTGATGATAAAGTAGACTCATGAATACATTTTCATCATTCTCATACTCACTTGCTCGAGTCTTGAAACAAGTTACTAGAAGTTGTAGAAGACTCCTCAAAAGGACTAAAAGAGACTTTCTTAAAATGTTCGAAAGAATTCTCAAAAATTAACTCTTAACTCTAACTTGAATTTCAATTTATGAATTCAAGGTTATGATCATGTTATGAATGATTTCTAGGTGTTTAGAACTAGTTTAGAGTGATTAGAATAAAAAAGAGTGAAGGTACACTTAAAAGGGACTCAAATGGGGGACAACCAACGGAAAAAGAGTGGGGGCAGGCGACCCTGGCGTGTTCCGGGCCAAGGCACCAGCCCCTAACTTCAGAGACGGCATATGGGCGCACTCCTGGGGTGCCGCCCCAGCCCCTTGGGCACATCTGGGGCGCGCCGCCCCAGCCTCTCCCCAGGCCAAGTTCGACGAATTTCGCCTCTCGTTTTCTGATATTAAATCACTTTTAATCAATTTCCTTTCTCAAGTTTTCCTTAGATTCAACTACCTAACATAAGTACACACTAATCCACTCAAAACAATCACTTTCATCTCAATAAATCATCAAAACCCCAACAAAACAAGATTTAGAATGAACTTCAAGAACACCTATCAAGAACTTAAATCCTTGAACTTTTGAGAGTGAAATACGCTGAAAATAACATGTTTGGCATGTGGGTGAACAAACTCAACACTATGGGAGCTTACATACCTTTTAGGGATCAAATCCATGGCGAAAATACGCAAGAGAACTCAACAACTTCGACGAACACCTTGATCCTTTCCTCTTCTTTTCTCTTCTTGAACTCTCAACTAAAACCCTAGGCGTATTTTAGGATTATAAAACTGAACCTAAAAGGATTAGACCCTTAAATAATTACTAAAACTGAATTAAATCTGATTGGGTAAGGAAAAGACCAAAATACCCTTACTATTTCCGGTTTTGACTTTCCTTATCTAGACAGCCCAATTTCGAATGGACATACCTCCCTCATACGAACATGAAACTAAGAAAACTCAGTGGCGTTGGAAATATAATTCAAAGATATTTCCTACGGTATCTGGTAGCACACCTAACTCATCCTGATCTAGGAGTTATGGTCATTTGAAGTCGACCCAAAACTCATACTTCGCTTAACTTGCAAAATTTCAGATTTTGCTATTTCCAATTTAGTTCTTTTTGGAACTCAAGGTGCTACATCTAGTGACCTGACCTTAATACCTAAGAAATTTTAAATTCGTTTGGTAAAATCCTACTCACAACGAAGGACGGTTCGAGTCTCAGTTCGAAAACATTTATGAAGTGTTACATATTGTGCAAAAGGAAAGACGATACATATATACGTTCCTTCAATTATTATTTTATAACTTTTCACTCAGTGTGTAATATCTGCATTAAAGTTCAATTCATTCAAATTTGCGCCAAGTAGGATCTCACTCGGACTATAAGGTTTCCTTTCAAGAATTTTTCTAAACGTTCTTCCAATCTATCTAACTTCTTACCCAAATCAAGTCGAAGAATTTTTTTTAAGCTCTAACGCCAATTAACATTATTATTAAATTTTTAAAAGTGACATGTAAACCAATATAACCTTATATCAAAAGAGAAACACCACAATGTTTCTCTCTTGTTTTTTAAGTTTTTAGTAGTCTTTTAAAGGACTCTCTAATACTTAAATCATTTTTATGAGTAACCTCAAAGAAAAACTATGATAAGAAATTTTCCAGTATTTAAATTGTGTCAATTAATTAAGAAAAAATTTCAAGTCTATTGGATATGCTTAGAATGAAAATAACTCAAAATTATTTTTAAAAAAATATTTGAATATTTCTTTTTGGGATGTCGAATTTATTTCTCAATCATTTTTTTTTCAAATTTTATATAAATAACTTTAATTTCTTTCCAACATAATTTATAAATTTATAAATCAATAAAAACCAAACAACAATTATATAAAAAAAGAACAACAGAAGATAGAACTAAATTCCATGCGAAGTCGGACTAGATTTTTTTTAATGGAGAGAGTTTGTCCCAATTTATACGATTCATTGTTTTTTTTACCTTTCACTTTCTAGTTTACCAATTCATATACTTTTTCTAGGTTAATTCATATTGAGTAAGCGATATTAGAAACTTAATCGCATCTGATATTTATATTAAGTTAATAGATTCATGACATGTGTTTGCACATAGAGTATTAATTACTCCATCCATTTCTTTTTAGTTGTTATGTTGCGCTTTTCTAGAGTCAATTTGACTAATTTTCAAAGCTAAATTAGATTACACTCTTGATCATTTGATAATTTAAAATAAAATTTTAGATTATCAAAACATATACGGAAAGTACTATAAGTTGGAACTTTTTTCATATCAATATAACAAATAAGTACATCTTAAAATGTTAGTCAAAATTCATATCGTTTGATTCTAAACAAGGAAACTACGATAACTAAAAAGGAACGGAGGAAGTAACACTTAACGAAGGTTAAACTAACATGTACTCTTACATCATTAAATCACTTAAATATACTCACTCTGTTTTTTTTATAAGTCATCTTTACCACAAATAGTTGGTCCATAATACTTGTCATTTCATAAAATCAATGCACAAATTACAATATTCTTCCTATTTTACCCTTATGAGTTATTAGCCTTGAAAATATATATATATATATATGACCAACATAGAAAAACTAAGTAAATAGTTCATGTTCATTGGTCAAATTAATTAATCAAAATAAATTAATTCATATTCATTGATTGAAAAGATGAATTCAAAAAAATTAAATAAGGGTAAAATAGTAAACTTACCTAGTTTCTTAATGCACGTGAAATCCGAAAATAGTGACATATAAATAGAAACAGGGGGAGAAGTAAATATACATGATTTGGTATAAACAACGTGTGTATTAACGAACCTGGTGGCGTGGAATATTGGTCCTGAATCCGTAAAATAGACGACTCCATTTAATTGATCGATGTCTACCGCATTTGTAAAGGCAAAAGGCTTGCCATCTATGCCCGTAACAAGTTGTCTAGCAGGGTCTCCGTTTCGTCCAACAACTAAGAGCCCATAATTGATGTCAGCTATGTAGAGATCACCACTTCTATAGTAAAACCCAAGGCCAAGGGGTCTTCCACATTTGATTAGTAAATTTGGGTCATTTTTTCCATCACATACCTCCTTGGTCCTAAACACAAAGAAAGTAATTTACACTATATAAATATCATGGTTATTTTGTGACAACAATTTTTAGCTGAAGTAATTAATTGTTAATTTAAGACAAAGAGAGTATTTAACTAATTTATTCTCATTTATGACTTAATAACCTTTCACCATATTAATATTGATTTATCAATAAATTTTCATTCTATATATTTGTAGGAAATTCATGCACACTCATAAGAGGTGCTTTTAAAGGCCAATGATACATCGAATATAACAATTCTACACTCTATCCTCTGCTCAATTTATTAGTGTTTAGGTTGTGATTTATGGAGTTGCTATATTAAATTCTTTCTTCAATTAATTAGGGTTTAGGTTGTGGTATAGTGAATTGCTCTTGCTCCAACATATTGTTAAAGCCATCATCAATCGTAAATTCCAACCGTGGTTCACAGTACTCTTCTGTATTCGCTATGTGAAGAACAAGTAAGTTTTCTTTTATGAGTTATATATATTATCTGATTACATTAAAATTAATATGTTATTAAATGTTTACACTATTAAAGTTAAAGATAAAATTAGAATAAATCAATCATTAATTGTCTCTATTTTTTTAAATGAAAAATATTCTGAAACAACTATTTTGTTTTACCTTAATGGTGATGTGGTAGCAAAATCGGTGAAGCCAATACGTATATATGTATATATATATATATATATATATCCTTAGAATTTTATAACTATGAAAAATAATGGTAATACATAGTGCACGGGCTTTTCTCAAGCTCCTCTGCAGTCTCATGACTTTCCGAAGACTTTTGGTTAGTGTAACTCATCGATAAGGATCTGGTTTTGCTTTTCAACTACCTTTAGTATGGGGGTAGTCGAATGAATTCAAGAAATGCATGAGTTTGAATAAGTTCCTTATGACACAGCTCTATTGCACGATTTAGAGTATGAAAAAAGGGAAACTTTTCTTAATTGTCTGTAATCCCTCATTTATAGAAGTGGGGGCCTCACAACCATAAATAAGGTCCTACCAACACTGTTTAATAGACACCCTAGTACACTTGAAATTTGTGCTCTGATACCAAGTTTGTCACGACCCGAGCCTACACCATGGACGTGGCCCGCACTCGAGAAGCATTGTTGGTCCCCAAGCGAACCCTCATCCTGGCTGACTACAAGCGAAAGACTAACTCAAGCATACATAAGCTTAAAACTGAATTTAATTCATTAAACTCAAATACTCAACTTTAAAAAATTTAAATAATACTCAATAGATAAATTTATAATTGTAAAATAACAACACAAAAGAAGGTAAATACTGAAAACTACTCAACTCTGTCTATCTATGAAGCCTCTATTATTACAGAAGGATATCGGGACAACACCCACGACATATCAAAACTACTAATGATAAGGTAAAGGTGAAGTCCTCCGAAACATAAGAAGGCTCACAAAAGCTGACTGGAATATCACATGACCTCAACAAAACGTTTGTTGATGATCCTGAATACTTGTATCTGCATCATGAAATGATGCAGGTCAAATGGTGTCAGTACATTGAATGTATGAGCATGTAAGGGGAAATCTAAAGCATAAACATAAGCTTGAATTGATAAAAAAGGAACATACTTACTCGTCTCATCTCACTCAACTCGACTCAACTCAAGATACTCGACCCAAGGATACTCAACTCAAGGATACTCAAGGATAGTCAAGGATAAAGCAACAATAAAAGAGGCAATATATATATATATATATATATGGAAAACTTTTAAAACAATAGATAATAACTCAATTGTATGTAAAAAATATAATAATAACTCAATTGTATGTAAGAATACAATAATAACTCAATTGTATGTAAGAATACAATAATAACTCAATTGTATGTAAGAATACAATAATAACTCAATTGTATGTAAGAATACAATAATAACTCAATGGTATGTAAGAATACAATAATAAATCAATTGTATGTAAAAATTCAATAATAACTCTTATTTGTGAGATTCTCTAACCGACAACCATCACTATGAGTTATGTGATGATACATCGTCTCGCCCACACTACTAGAACTGTCATATACCTTGTCAGAGTATAAGATATCTTCAACTAAGTGGATCCACTAAGCTCTGCCCGGAGGCACTTAGGATTCATCTAAAAAGTATGATCATGTACCCATGTTGGCATACATGGTTTATGAGGAATGTGAGTTATCTGAACTCATCCCATTTCAGTGCTCAATACTACTCTCAATGATATATATTCATGCTCAATGTTTAAAAACATACTCTTCCTCTAGTTTGAGACTTAAAAGAGGTAAGTACTCTGAAATATCTCTAAACTCATTAACTCAGTTAGAAATCAAAGTTTCTATTTTCTCAATGTAAAAACTTATATATTTGGGAATACTTAGTTCCCTTAAACTCTTACTCAATTCATATTTAAAAACTCTTTCTCAAAATATATTAAAATCATATTGTGATATGATCATTGATGACTTGGGAAGTCATAGTGCATAAATATTGATGGCATACTCAACTGTCATACTAATCATGTTTTAAAATTTTTTTCTCAAAACTCATCTTTACTTCCTCAAAAACTTTGTTTAAGACAAAAATGTTGGCTTTAAAAAGCTTCTCAAGATTTATAACTCAATTCATAGGGTTTATGCATAATTATGGACATGAACGACTCAACTCAAGGATCTTAATTGCAATATGGAAAATTGGTACTCAAAACTCAATGATACTATTCATCTATAAAATACTCAATTTATTGGGTTCATGTTGAAATATAGACATGAACAAATCAACTCAAGAATCTTAATGCATAACATATAGCAATTCAATAATTAGGAATAGAATTTTAAAAAGAATTCGAAACTCAAGAACACAAAATCAACTCATCTCAAAAAAATACTCAAGTATAGGAAGTGGCTAGAGTTACTTAAAGATTATGACATGAGTATTCTCTATGACCCCGTTAAGGCTAATGTTGTTGTTGATGCCCTTAGCAGGTTATCCATGTACTACTCTTGTGGTGGAAGGAAAGAAAGAGTTGGCAATGTAAGTGCACAGAATTGCACGTTTGGAAGTACGTAATTTGGTAGACTCTAGAAAAGGTGGAGTTGTTGTAATGAATGTGGCTAAATTATCCTTGGTGATGCAAGTGAAGGAGAAGCAAGATAGAGACTCAATCTTACTTGAGTTGAAGGCAAATGTTCATAAGCAGAAGGTGATGGATTTTGAACAAGGAGGAGATGATGTGTTGAGGTATCAAGGTAGCTTGTATATTTCAAAGGTGGATGATCTCCAAGGTAGGATCATGACACAAGCCCACAGTTTCAAATATTCGATTCATCCAGGATCTACAAAAATGTATCACGATTTGAGAGAAATTTATTGGTGGAGTGGTATGAAGAGGTGTATCTCAAATTTTGTTGCTAAATTTCTGAATTAACAACAAGACAAGGTTGAGCACCGTAGACACGTGATTTCTTTTACCGAATTTGATGTTTTACACCATTTTTAGTGCTTAAATATTTCTTTCATAACGAAATTAGTTATTTTGACTTTTATCTTATTTTAGTAAGTTTATTTTATAATATTTGAAAACTAAAAAAATATAGAGTCGTGTTTAAGGCTACATTTTATTTTCAATTTGTTAGAGAGAAAAGAAAATTTACATAAAATATATGTTTTCTTTTAATTTAGATTTAATAAATAAAAAAGTGTTTCTTAATTATATTTTTAGATTAGATATTTAGCTATTCTTATATTTTTATTAATTCAGAAAAGTTAGTTAATATTTTTACTAATATAATTTTTATATGTATTTAATTTTAAATAATTAACCTAAACTATGAAATCCATCTAATCCTAAATTCCCTCTAACCTACCCACATTCCCATCACACTTGCAACTCTTCTATACCCCCTTAATTTTCTCAACCCCACATGCACTCCCAAAAAACACCTACATACACTCAGATGGTACTACACAATATTTACCCACATACAGACGAACAACACCAAAGAAAAAAAACACTCGCACATTTGGAAAAAAATAAATAAAGGTTGAATTTGAGGTTTGTTTTCGCGGTTTTGAGTTCGTGGATCATTTTCTTTTAATGAATTGACTTCTGTAAGAGGTAACATTTAATCTTTTTGGTATGATTTGATTTACATGATTATATAAGACCTTATTCCAATGTTATGAAGTTGATCAAATTTTACGTGTGTTTAATTTTGACACAATAATATTAAATCATTTCCTCTGTATTTTATTCTACGCTATCTTCCATCTTTTATCATATGCTACTATAAATTAAATACCTTTTATATCCAACCAAGATTAACTAAAGGCCTTACATAAATATTCTAATAGTTTGTTCAGTCAAATTTATCTAAAGTTAAAAAGTGTTTATTTAGGAAAAATTGAGAGACGAAGAGTTACACATTTCTTTTTTTTAAATGTCTTTTGCCATAACTTGTAAGTATACTTAAAATATAAATGCATTTATATCGAATTTGAATATAAGATAACTTTTTGTTTGTTTAATATTTTAGACTTTTATTATTTAAATAGTGTTCGTGAATATAAATAGTAAAAAAGTAATTTAATCACTAATAATACACTTAAGTTCTCTAGTAAAAGGTAAATAGTAGGATATATGACTTATTTGTGTAATATACAAAAAAAAACAATAAATTACTGTTGAAATAAAATGAACAAAAATGAATAAACAAATGAGGCGCGGATATCTCACTCTCTTTAAGAAGATTCAAGCCTACTGCAGCATAATCAACACCAATCCAGCAGTATCACTCTTAACCACTATAGTTTTTTTTTACTTTGTTTTTGTGGTTAAAAGAGGTGAGTATTATAGTTAGTCTCGGAGTTAATATCTCAAAAGGTCACTCATCTTAAAAAAAATTATCTAGCAAAATCATTAAACTTTGTTTTATATCAATAAAATCACTCAACTTAGATTTTTTTTTATATCAATAAAATCACTCAACTAAATTTACATTAAAAGAAAATCTAACCTAGCAAAATAACCCCATAAATAAATTTAAAAAATTTAAAAAAACTAATTAAATAAATTTTACGAAAAAACTATATTAGTAAAATAAATATTATAATATTAATATATATTTAAAACTTACTATATATATATCATGATAGGTGATTTTCTGAAGAAAAAAAACGGACAAATTGTTGTAGATTGGTGATTAATAAGAGGAATTGTTGATAGTATCAGTTGAAATTGTTGCAAATTTTAAGTTTTTAATTGCGTTAGCTTCACCATTAACGTGAATAGGGTAGAAAAATTGTTCGTTTTAAATATAAAACAATTTCCGTCCGTTAATTTCTTACCATATGAATTAAATTCTATAATAAGTTTTGTCCGTTAAAACTCCTTAATAAGTTTTTAAATTTATTTATTTGTGATTTTATATAATCATATGGCATAAAACAAATATTGTATTTGTCATAATAGATTTTTTAATGTAAAATTTAGTTTTAGTGATTTTTATTGATACAAAAGTCAAAGTTAAGTGATTTGTATTGATACAAAACAAAGTTCAATAACTTTGCTAGATAAATTTCCAAAGTTAAGAGATCTTTTGTGATATTTAACTCGTTATTCTCGTGGTGACTTTCAGTGGCGGATCCAGAAATTTTATTTCATGGGTGCTCAAATATTTTTAGTTTGAGAATTACTATATAAAGTGGGTGCTTAGTTAATACATTTGAATAAATTATTAGATATTACAAACAAATATTAGTGTTTATTGCAAAAATCAATGGGTGCTTAAGCACCCATAATTCATAACATACATCCGTCATTGGTGACTTTAATAATTGTTTGTCTGATTAACTATATGACTATTCTCATATCAATCTACTATTAATTCTTTTCGAAAATCGAAAATTCAATAAACATAATAAGAGTTTGCTACCTTAAGATGAAACTGAAAGACGAATTACAACCTCAAAAAGTTGGACCATACAAATTCATCTAATCATAATTCTATATAGAAAAACAAAAGACAGAAAATGATACATCGAAGAAGACAAAATTAAGTTTCTAAATTATTAGCATTTTCGAGGTTATCCTCATTTGTCGGCGGAAAATTAAGTTTGGCTTTAGGGCCGTGATACATCCTTGCCGCTGTATCAAAGGCCCTTGCAGCTTCTTCCGCTGTTTTGAAAGTACTAAACCAGACACATACCTTTTGGATGGGATTTTTAATCTCAGCTCCATACGTCCCCCATGGCCTCTTTCTCACACCTTTATATCGCACCTCGTTTAGTGGTACAACCACCGCGGTCGTCGTCACATCATCATTCTTTTTCTTAGCCATTTGAGAAAGGGAAAATGCATAAGTACCCCCCCAGCCTATGCCCGAAATTCCTGAGACACACCTAACCTTTACTAAGGTCCCATTACCCCCCTGAACTTATTTTATATATAATATTTTACCCCTTTTCAGCCTACGTGGCACTATCTTGTGGGCCCAACGCGTGTTGACTTTTTTTTCAAAAATAGTGCCACGTAGGCCGAAAAGGGGTAGAAAGTTAATTAAAAAATAAGTTCAGGTGGGTAATAGGACCTTAGTAAAGGTTAGGTGTGTCTCAGGGATTTTGGGTATAGGCTGGGGGGTATTTATGCATTTTCCCTTTGAGAAAACTAAAAGAATGTTTTGTATATAGAGAAGACTCAATGAGTGAAAAGAGAAGAGGAAGAGTGATTTATATAGTTGTTTCTCATAGAGACATTTAATTTGGTCAACTAATTATATATTACATTTGGAAAAATAATTGTTGAATTGTTGACTAAGAGTACATGAATTTTGACTAGGAAAATTCTCTTAAGGTCCACTAAGTTTTCTTATCAAAAAATTATATTTTCATTAATAATAAGTTGATAACCAATCAACAATACTCAAGGTAACTAAATTACTAAAAAGGAAATTTATTAATTTAGTTACAAAATCATCTTTAGTCAAACAATATTTTTTGAAAAATATGTAGGGTGACATGTGGTGGAATCTTGTACCTTTGGGTTATGGTTTAAATCAAAGTTCTATTCTTTTTATTATTGTCAAGTTCTTGTTTAGATTATTAACAGATGACATAAGTTAAATGCAATAACTACGATTTAATTGATTAAAATAAATCCTAAATTATAATTTTTATAACATTATATGTGTCACACCCCTTTTTCGAATGGCGGGAGGGTTTTTTCAATTTAAGTGACAATATTGAATAGAAATTATTTTTTTCGGAGTCATCACTTGGAATTGAGTTATGGTGTTTCAAGTCACCTTTTTGTTTAATCCCTAATCAAAAGGAAATGACTCTTTATATGGTCTACGAACTAGAAATTTGAGTAAGAAATTATGTTGACGGGGGGGGAGGCATTAGGCATCCCTCGAGTCCCGTGGTTCTAGCACGGTCGCTTTAATTGACTTATACTTATCTTAATATATTCTTGAATAATTTGTGTCTGCATGCCATGGTTTGCTTATATTTTTTATTGTTGAATTTGTATTGGTATTAAATCAAATGCATGACTGCATTCTCGATTTTGACATACAATAGCTTAGAAGCATAATTGTTTTCTTCTCTCAAATGTATTCCCTAATTTTCTCTGTCTATAAAGTTTAGTTTAAATTTAATAAAATTTAATTATTAAAAAATATTTGGTCAAGGTGCATCACCGCATCCTTGAGTTTATCTTAATGTCTCAAGAAAAAGATGTGTAACCACATTCTTAATCGAAACAAACATTTTTAACATGTCGTACATCTTAATATTTACCTATTGCTAGAAAGCTTGAATGTATTATTAGTGATTACATTACGTTTTACTGTTTATATTCATGAATACTATTTAAATAATAAAATTCAAAATCTTAAACAAATAAAAAATTATTTTTTCATATTCAAATTGGATATAGATGCACTTACATTTTTAGTATACTTACAAGTAATGACAAAAGATAATTCAAATAAAAAGTAAAAATTTGTAACTCTTCATCTCTTAATTTTTCTAAAATAACCATTTTTAATATTAGATACAGTTGACTAAACAAACTATTAGAATAATTCTTTTAGGCATTTAGTTGATTTTGGTTGGACACAAGAGGTACTTAATTAATACAACATATGGTACAAAATGAAGAATAATGTACAATAGAATAAATAAGAAATATTTCAATATTATGGTGTCAAAATTAAACACACCTAAGTTTCGAGTAAACTTCATAACATTGGAATCAAGTATTATATAATCATAAAAATCAAAATATACAATAAAAATTAAACGGTACCTCTTGCGAAAATTTAATTCACGAAAAGGACACAATCCTAATAAGAAACCACGAACTCGAAATCACGAAATTGAACCTCGACCTCACTTTTGTTTGTGAGTGAAAGAAAAAAAAAATGTGAGGGAGTTGTGGGATTTTTTGGTTTTTTTCCGTGTGTGTTTAGGATGATTTTTCTTTTTTCTTTTCTTCACTGCAACATAATCTACACCGATCCAGCAGTATCACTCTTGACTTTTCTCCTCTAGGATACAACAACCCAACAACGTCGTATAACTCAAACAACTCCAAATTAGTTGAAGGGTCCAAAACTCCACATAAGAACACCTTCCTTCAACATATAAATATGCTCTCTTGTAAAGTGAAAATAGTTGAAGACTTGGAATATTTTCGTTGTCTCAACTCTCTCTTTCACTACTACACATTACAATATTATTTCACACTTTTTATATTTATTTATTTTGGATACTTCACAAAGGAAGAAACACTACTATTTATAGGTGAAGAAATCTTCCATATAATCGATGGGTAGAATGAGGGGTAGTAATGTGGATAGATGAATTTGATAAATGTTACATAAAGTTACAAGAAACTAATGGTCATATGAGTTACAAGAAACTAATAAACATGAGAGTTACAAGAACTAATGGTCATATAAATTACAAGAACCAATAGTGTAACATCTTGCTAATTGAAAGAACTAGAAAGAGTTAGAATTGGAAATAGTCATTTTAGGAAAGAATGAAAAATCTGGAAATTTGTTAAGTTATGTTAAGTTTGGGTTTTTGGTCAACTTCAAATGACCATAACTCCTAGATTAAGATGAGTTAGGTGTGCTTCCAGATACAGTAGGAAATATCTTGGAATTATCTTTCCAACACTGCCGAGTTTGCGCGATTTCAAGTTCATATGAGTGAGATATGCCCATTTGAAGTTGGGTTGTTCAAATAAGAAAAATCTAATCCGGATTTTTGAAGGACATTATGGTCTTTTCCATACCCCATGACTTCATTTAGTTTTTGATAATTAATTGGGGTCTAAACTGATAGGATTCAGTTTACGCTTTTACCATGTTGAGTTTGGGTTTTAGAGAAGAGAAAAAGAAGAGGAGAAGGAGCAAGGATTGTCAAGATCTTCAAGAATCGCTTGTGAATTTCTTCAAGGGGTGATCCCTACGAGGTATGTGAGTTCACACAGCGTTGGGTTCATTCACCCACGCGCCAAACATGTTTAATTCAGCGTGAATTCGTCCTAAAAGTTGAAAGTTTGAATGTTCTTGATGTGTGTTCTTGAATTTACTTTCGTTCTTGAATTGGGATGAGATTGAGGAGTTTCTTGAGATTATAGTGTCGATTATTAGAGTTTTTTAAGTTAGATTTTGGTGTACATGTGATGGGTATCTGAATCTAAAGAGGATTTGATAAAAGAAATCGAATTTAGGCGAATTGGGGTTAGAAAATGAAGAAGGAAAAAGTCGGGCGAATCTGGTGCCCCAGTCCGCATCGCAGACCTGGTGCCCCATTTCACAGAAAGTTTCTTCGTGTCGCGGAGCGGTCACGGACCGTTCTGCCTCAAAATTATTTTGTGACGAAATAATTAAATGCATCTCCGCGTCGCGGACTTGCTTCCAGACAGTGATTTCTTGATCTTTTCTCATGTTTAACTCTCTAAAAGCACTCCTAAACATAATGAGATATTTCCTATCACAAATCACAATCCTTGAATCCATAATTCAATTCAAGGAAAGTTAAGAGTCAAGTCAAGAGAAGTTAAGAGTCAAGTCAAGAGAAGTTCAGAGTTTTCCAAAAGTCTTTTACAAACATTTTAACTTTGTTTTAAGACTTGAGTTTTGAGTTGAGTAAATGTTGAAGTTCATTTCTTCAAAGAGTTTATGGGGACTATGTATTCCCAAAGAATTTAAAATGTTTTCACATTTAAGAAAGAAAGGAAACTTTAATTTCCAAAAGAGCCTTTGAGTTAGTTTTTCAATAAAGAGCCTTTGAGCTAGTTTTTCAGTAAAGAGCCTTTGAGCTAATTTTTTAGTAAAGAGTAAATGCTTTCATAATTAAGCAAGAGAGGAAACTTTGATTTCCAAGAAGATCCTTTGAGCTAAGTTTTGAGCAATTATCTCAAACCACAGAAATAAGTTATGTTTTTAAACATAAGAGCCAGTATCATATTTTGGGAGTACTATTGAGCACTGATATGGGGGAGAGTTCAGACAACTCACAGCCCCCATAAACCATGTAGCCACCATGGGTAGAAAAGGGTCATACTTTTTAGATGATTCCTTAGTGCTTTTAAGTATAGACTAGTGGATCCACTTAGTAGTTCAGGTTCTATACCCTCGGTAAGGTATAGGACGGCCCTGGCAGCATGAGGCAAAATGTTGTATCATCACAATAGCTCTTACGTGATGGTTGTCGGTTAGAGAAACTCCCACAAAAGTAATTGTATTCTTATATACACAGTTATTTGTATTTTTACATACATTTCAGAGTTATATTGTATCTTTGCATACATACAGAATTGACATCCATGTTTTAAACAACTTTTCTTTATATTGCACTTGTTTTAAACTGCTTTATATTGAAATGAGCTCAGTTAAGATGAGTTGAGTTGAGCTAGGTAAGTTCTTCAGTTCCTTTCAAACTTATGTCATATTTTAGAATTCCCCTCGCATGCTCGTACATTCAATGTACTGATGCCAGTTGACATGTATCTTTTTATGATGCAGATACAGGTAACCAGGATAAACATCCAACACATCGTTCATTCTAGTTGAGCTTCAGAGTTTGTTGGTGAGCCTTCTTGCTTCCGGAGGATCACTTTTATTGCTTTCCAGTATTTAGTTCATTAGGAAGTTGTGGGTCTTGTCCCCACATCCATCTCAGTTATTAGAAGCTTCATAGATAGACAGTCAGTTAGTTCATTTGTCTTTACTTTGTTATTGGCTTATGTTCAACTTTGAGTTACCACTTTGGCTAAGTTAAATGTTTATTTCTAAAACATTATGAGTTTAGTATGAGACAATTGAGTTACCTTGCATTTGAGTTCTTTTTTTAATGCTTAAAGTCTTCCGCTGAGTAAGTAATCCAGGCCAAGGGTTCGCTTGGAGCCATCAATGATTCTCGAGTGCCAGTCCCACCTAGGGTGTAGGCTCGGGGCGTGACAAATAGTCATCTTCTACCATAATTTATACCACTAACATATACATTTAATATTTTATTTAATAATAAAATGTATATACACCAACATTCCCCCACTCATTAGAATATTAAAATTAAGAGAGTTCTCCAATTTAGTTGAAGGTAGAATATTATGCATAATGAAGGTGTGCTCTGCATTGAACCTTCACTTAGTAAAACAATAATCTTTACTCCAGAGTTAGTAGTGGCCTCAAACTTGAACTATGACTGCTTAAGAGAAAGTATCACTGCTTACACCCAATAATCAAGGTATTGACATAAGGTTTAATTGCCCGCACATTACGGCCTCATGCTATCCCGATTTTTATTAGTGTTTTTTAGAACAAGCTTATTCTCATAGAAAGCGGCCTACTTTCACACTCACATAGGTGAAATTTGTCAAGGGTGCTAATATAATTTGACACCCCACTCATACGAGATAAAGACTTTCATTAAGAGTTCAAGACTCAACCTCCACAAATCATTATAGGATAAATGCACTCACATCATAGGGATTGAATAAAATTAAGAATAGTGCATTTGACAACGTCATCATTGAACCTGGTTATAGGATCTCTAGTCCCTAGGTTGGTTTTCCTCATATATATAACTTAGAATTTTTTTAGCTTCAATTTCATCCCACTCGATATGCTTTAGACCCAATATCTTGCTAAGGCCTTAGTTTATCAATCTGCAAGATTATCACAAGTTTTAACACAATTAATATTGATGGTATACAAGTGATCAATATGATCTGACAATATTGTATTTTTTTCCTCATGAGTCTGAATTTACTGTCTTACTAACGATTTTGTACGCTAACATTATATTGGTACTATCACAATTAATCAAAATTAGAAAATAATTTCTCAAAATAAAGTGTTTGATATAATAAAATCAATTCACTTTTTCACTTATTGAAGCTTCATTTTTTTTTACTTCAACCTCCCTAATAGAATTAACAAAAAATAATTGTTTTTCTCATTCCGAAAAATAGCGCCAAGTTTTCTCATTTGCATCAACAAAACTTTTAAGTATAGCATAATACTTTTTCTCATAAAACAAGTCACCTCATTTTTGTACCAAGTAAATTTACCCGATTTGCTTGTACATGCTATACTTTATACACAATATCATATAAAGTGCAATTAATCACATATCTCATGTTTTTATTAGGCTAGCAAACTCCTTCTTTATTTGTCACACCATTTTCACAATTGAATCAAAAGGAGTTGCAAGACTCACACGAACAATAAGATTGTATTTCACAATTTTTTCAACATAATGTAAGTTGACAAGGAAAATTTCATCACATGTTTTATGGTATTTTTTTTATTCCAAGAATGAAACTTATCTCAGCCAAAATATTTCATGTTAAATGACTACTCAACATGTTTTTCATAATTTGTATATAACTCTCATGTTAGAGCCAAAAATCATCTCACTATCGCGAAACAACATGTGATTTATTTCATAATAAATATATTCATTTGTAATACTCCTTTTTATAGTATTTCTCAAAGATGCAAAAATCACAATTTCACAATGATTTTTTCCTCATTTTACAAACCCCACTATTTTAAGAATTTAAATATAATTTTATTTATGAAAAATAGTATCACTTTATTCATGAAAAATATTAGGTAAAAAGCTTTTTTTTCTTTCATCTTTTCTCCACTTGAATTGATCAAGTAGAAAAATATTTTACCGTACACCTCTTCTCTTCCATCTCTTGAAGAGAGCGACGTTAAGCGGAATAATGTTGAGTTTTTCCATCTTGATATTCGCACGTTTTCAAACTGTAACACAAACATGAATATCCTTAAAATTATTTGTGTAATATACCACAAATACAACAAATTACTGTTGAAATAAAATGAAGAAAAATGAATAAACAAATTTTTAGGCTGAAGTGCAAATATCTCGCTCTCTTTAAGGAGATTCAACCCCACGGTGGCATAATCTACACCGATCCAGCAATATCTCTCTTGACTTGTCCCCTCTAAGATAAAACAACCCAGCAACGCCGTACAACTCAAACAACTTTGGATTAGTTGAAGAGTCCAAAGCTCCACATAAGAACACCTTCATTCGACATATAAATATTCTCTTTTGCATAGTGAATATAGTTGAAGACTAAGAATATTTTATTTGTCTCAACTCTCTCTTTCACTACTACACACTACAATATTATTTCACACTTTTTATATTTTTTTTGGGGTACTTCACAAAGGGAGAAACACCACTATTTATAGGTGAAGAAGTCTTTCATATAATCAATGGGTAGAATGAGGAGTAATAATGTGAGTAGATGAATGTGATAGATGTTACATAAGTTACAAGAAACTAATGGTTATATGAGTTACAAGAAACTAATGACCATGAGAGTTACAAGAACTACACACTACTACACACTACAATATTATTTCACACTTTTTATATTTTTTTTGGGGTACTTCACAAAGGAAGAAACACCACTATTTATAGGTGGAGAAGTCTTTCATATAATCAATGGGTAGAATGAGGAGTAATAATGTGAGTAGATGAATGTGATAGATGTTACATAAGTTACAAGAAACTAATGGTTATATGAGTTACAAGAAACTAATGACCATGAGAGTTACAAGAACTACACACTACTACACACTACAATATTATTTCACACTTTTTATATTTTTTTTGGGGTACTTCACAAAGGAAGAAACACCACTATTTATAGGTGGAGAAGTCTTTCATATAATCAATGGGTAGAATGAGGAGTAATAATGTGAGTAGATGAATGTGATAGATGTTACATAAGTTACAAGAAACTAATGGTTATATGAGTTACAAGAAACTAATGACCATGAGAGTTACAAGAACTACACACTACTACACACTACAATATTATTTCACACTTTTTATATTTTTTTTGGGGTACTTCACAAAGGAAGAAACACCACTATTTATAGGTGGAGAAGTCTTTCATATAATCAATGGGTAGAATGAGGAGTAATAATGTGAGTAGATGAATGTGATAGATGTTACATAAGTTACAAGAAACTAATGGTTATATGAGTTACAAGAAACTAATGACCATGAGGGTTACAAGAACTAATGGTCTTATAAGTTACAAGAATCAATAGTCATCTTCTACCACAATTCATACCCTTTTTTTTTACCCTCCCTAGGAGCTCCCACCCCTTTTGCTCTCTTGGTGACTTGAACTCGCAACTTTCGGGTTGGAAGTGAGAGGTGCTTACCATCTGAGCTACTACCTCTCGTCAATTTATACCCACTAACATATAGATTTAATATTTTATTTGAATATAAAATGTATATACACCAACATGACCCGTTTCAAAAGTCTTTTTCGATTAAGAATGTGGTTACACATCTTCTTCTTGAGACATTAAAATGAACTTAATGGTGCGGTGATGTTTCCTGTCAAATAATATAATTAACTTTCATTAATTTATTGTAATACTTATAGATAAAATTATTATGAGCGATGTAGAGAAGATAAACATTCCTCTAAATGTCACGACAAAGAATGCAATGATGTATCTATGTGGAGATCAATAAAATTTCAATAATAAAAAATATGAGCAAACTATGACCTGCAATAATTTATCCAAAAATTATTTAAGATAAACATAAGTAAACAAAAGTGATCATACTAGAACCACGAAATTCGAGGGATGCCTAATATCTTTCCCTCAGTCAACAGAAATCCTTACCAGAATTTTGAGTTCGCAGACTGATGAGTCCACGATTTGGACTCTTTTAGGGATTTATTTTGATAGATTTAGTGTCCTCAAATGCATATTTTGTCTCAATAACTGATGTAAATCCTTGAGTTTCAGGTATTTGGAGTTAGAGACAAAGCATGGACACTATGGAGCAAAAAGGAACGAGGCAGCTGAAAGAACAAAGAAAAGAAGGCCTGAGGATCGCCCAAGCCATTGGGCGAGTCGCCGAATGGCCTTAGTCTCGCCCAATGTTCCAGTGTGCAAAGCCTTTAAGGACAAAATCAAATAGGCGAATGAAAGGAGCAGTCGGTTAGTCACCGAACGGTTCCGCGAGGTAGTGCCATATCGCCCAAAGTTACAGAGCTTGAAGTTGCTGAAGGACAACACAGAAAGGCGATGAACCAAACCAAAGGGCGGATCGCCGAGTGAATCGGCGATCCCGACTAACTGTGTTGAGTGATCCTTCGCAACACACTTTTTGACAACTATAAATACATGTTTGAACTTTTAGTTTAGTATTAGTTTTTACATTAGAAATCAAGTTTTGGGAGACAATTTTCCTTAGTTTTGAAGAGTTGAAGATTTCCATTTTTTAAGCATTTGGAAGTGAGTATTGAAGATTCTTCATCCTTGACGCGTGTAAATATAATATTTATCGTACCCATTTGATGGAAACACTTTTCGGTATCGATTTCTATCTCTTTATTATGTCTAGCTAAAACCTCAATTCTTGGGGTGTGATTTTGTGAATATGGGTTTAATTTACTGCTAGGTATTGCTAAGTGATTGTTTATTCGTTGTTTAGAGGTGATTCATTCAGTAGTTGTGTTTGAATTAAATGGGGTTGTAGTTGCAAATACAATTTTATCTTCGTGTTTTTTACTTGCTCGAGAGAGAAGTTTTAAAATCAAAACTACTGAATTGATAGTCCGTGGTTATTGGGTTGTCGTGGGTTCAGTTAGAGAGAGTGAATCTTAAACCCTCTCCCACACATTCAACTCGAGAGAGTGAATGAACTAAGGCAAAGGTTGTGCTTTATTGCCGCTTATCAGTGTTCGAGAGAAACCGATTTGATTCGGGGTAAATTGTTCAAGAGAAAATTTACACCCACTAAAGTCTAGCCTAGTTACCAATTTGCAGCGACTTACTATCAAAAGCATTTACTCGGTTGTGTATTTTAGCCCATATTCCAATCACATCCTAAGAATACGTCTCCATATTTACATTTTCGCTTTAGTTTTGAATTTAGTTGATAATTGCTTACAAAACCCCCCTTCGATATTTGACACTTGTGTCACCCTTTTTTATTTATCTTGTTTTTACTTGTTAATATCTATACTATAATTAACTTGAACATATTTTTGCTTTTCTATTGATTCTCAATTACAAACCGCTCCCTGTGTGAACGATCCCAACCCTTGGTTGAGTTATATTACTATTGAACGACCATGGACGCTTAGTATTGGATGTAGAGCCCGAATACGTCAAGTCAAAAATGGTACCGCTGCCGCGGAGTGGTGCTAATTGAGAATTTTTAGTTAAGTTGAATTTTGTTCTTGTTAGTTGTAGTTCTACTTACTTAATTTTTAGTTTTAGTTTTTGTGTCACTATTTTGAGTAGGCAATTGGAACATGTCTGGTAGCAATGGTGACCAAATGGACCTCTCTCTTCTGAGGATGATGTCTCTTAGGGATAACATCCTACGTTTTAGACAATTGGAGGGAGAGTACATCCATGAGTTGTGGTTGAGATCTAAGTCACTCTTCCTGCAATGCCCAGCTCATGAAATCTCAAAAAGCGTGCTATTGGACTGCTTCGACAAAAGTCTTGGCCCGGAAAACAAAAGAATGGCTGACCAAATATTTCCAGGGGATCTCTTGTGACTACCCTATGCAATAGCAACCCAGTTCCTTGATCACATAACCATGACCAACAAGGAGATTGAGAAATACCATATTTTGGCCACACTGTTGACTCAGATGGATCTAGTGGCCAAGAAAATCATAGAATTGGAGGCACCGAATAAAAGGAAAGACCGGTATATTTCACCTCATGAGCGTATAAAGCCCAATGCAAGCGAGGGTGGACAAATAGAGGAGATACTCTCACTCATTCTCCACAAAGTCGAAAGTCACGACACAATGTTGAATGAGATAAAGGAGAATGTCTTACTATTGAATGAGATAACTACTTCCCAATTCCTATCTGTTCGCGAATGGAGACCCAAATGGGCCATGTATTGTCTCTTCTCTACCCCACAAATCAAAATTAAGTGGGGAAGTCGTGCCACGACGTTAAATAAGGCGCTTCTTGGGAGGCAACCCAACGTTTTGTCGCTTTAAATTGTTATTTTAGAATAATGGTGTGTTGATTGTGCAGGTTAAAGTGTGGGAAGTGGTGGAAAATTGCAGTTTGGTGAACTAAAGTCCAGTCGGCAAAACGCAAAAGAGGTCGGCGACCCCGACCTAGACCGCCGTTAGACTTAAGACAATTTTAAGGTGGAGTCTCTAAAACTCGATGAACCCAGGAAATTATTGGCGAATCACCGATCAAGTTGGCAATCTTGATCTTGTCCGCCGTTTGGACCCCCTCATAAATTAAGGGTCCTGTAAAACTCGGCGAGGTAAGTGACCACTCGGCGTGTCACCGAGTAGTCGGTGATCACAACTAACGTCGCTGAATGGGTGAAATCTGGATGGTTTATTCAAGTGCCAAAGGTTTAAATTTCGAATTCTTTCATTTTCCCTCATTTTTCATC
The DNA here is from genome assembly GCA_029582725.1 of Solanum chiquidenum. Classification (NCBI taxonomy): domain Eukaryota; kingdom Viridiplantae; phylum Streptophyta; class Magnoliopsida; order Solanales; family Solanaceae; genus Solanum; species Solanum chiquidenum. The sequence goes on from JAJOOS010000344.1 coordinate 71,005, forward strand.
TTCCCAAACTCGCACCTATTTAGTATTTTTGATATTTCCGCACTCTATAAGTATTTTAGTTGATCGATTGGTGCTTGAATTTGGATTACATTGCCGCCTAGCTTTTCAATTTTATTTTTTATCGGCATTTAAGGTTGGTTTTCCAAACCCCAAGTTTATTTTATTGAATTTGTACTCATTTGTAATGATCTTATTTAGTGATGTGTGTTGGTCCTCTCTGATAGGATTAGAATGTTTGAATGCCGATTTTAATTTGATTATCTTGCCCGTATTTTTTTGATCGTCGAATTCCCATAAATTTGTTCCTTAAAATGAGTTAAGTTGTGTGGTTTTTGTGCTTGCATGTTGGTTAGATTGGTTGGGTGAAGTCTGAGTAGCCCGTATATGTGCTAAATGGCGTAAATTGCACAATGATAGAGTGGGTGACACAATTCTTAAGCGCAGAAGTCGTCAAATTGCCAAATTTGGCAAAATCGGAGAAGTTTGAGTATCCTGGGGTGATGGGTGTTATGGGTCAGAGCTTAATTTAACTAGTGCATGATTTGATTTTATTCGGGGGTTGTGGGGTTTAATTCGAGAAGTTGGGTTGAAAGTAGCCACGTTGGGTCGTTTGGCAAGTTGGGTCGAGCTCACCGAACCTCTCGATGGTTCACCAAAGGTCCCCATCTCGCCTTTAATTCCATGCTTTATTTGATAATTGGTTCTGTAACTTTTGGCGAGAAGCCTGACGTCGCTGAGCGTACTCGACGATTCACCAAAAGTTTTCTTAAACGCCTTTTGTCTGCATCCCTGAGCCCTATTTGCACTGTAACTTTCGGCGAGCGGAACCTTGCTCGCTGAATGTTGTCAGTGATTCACCAAAAGGCCTTTCCCATCACTAATTTGCCACAACTTTTAAGTCAATCCTTTCGGTGAGCCCGACCTAGCTCGCCAAAATAATTTGGCGACTCGCCGACCGGTTCGACGAGTCTGCCTGTAGCTGTGTTTCTGTGATTTTAACTTAAATGTTTCTATATTTTGCGACATGGCTAGATCTAAAGTTGTAGGAAGAAACATGCCACCCCGAGGGAAATCAAAAAGGGATTACACTCAATGAGGGTGCAGCTGCATCCAGGGGCAAGGCCACAAAACTTTCCACAACTGGTGGGAAAGGTAGAGGTAAAGGCAAAGCCCCTGCATCACCGGAAGCAAGCTCCGACAGTGACAACATCTATGACACTTACCTCACCAAATCTGAGAGTGAGAGTGAGCATCAGGATCTTCAAACTTAATTGTCTGAGGATGATGAGCTTGTAGCAGCAGAGAGGGCAGAGTTACGATCTAAAAAGATGCATGATCCTTCTAGGATCAGAACCCCTCAGCCCATCACTTCTTCTCCTTCAGCTCCACAACAGGCTGTAGTCCTAGCACCTCATGTACAAGGTCCTCTGCCCTAGTCAATAAATAGATTAAAGACTGAAGGGACGATCCTTGGGGAAAAGCGTCTGTCCACAGATGGGGTTATCGACAGGTACCCGGAGATAACAGATTGCCTGAAACACCACAAGTTCCAAATCTTCACCAAACCCCGTGGCTCTTATATTCCAAACTGGGTCAGAGAATTATATAGTGCATACAATGCATTGATACCCCAGAGGAAGAAGCAAGCAGCAACTTTCAAAGCAGTTGACTACGTGGTTGTTAGAGGCATGAAGGTAACTTGTGACAGTGGTGCTATCAACACAGTCTTGGGCATGTCCAGGAGTATTAATGATCATTGTCAGCACTTGATCAGAACAAAGAAGCTGGATAAGATGAAAAAGTGGTTAGCCCCATTGATTTCAGATGGTACTCCGAAGTGGTTGGCGGAAGGGGCTCCAATTGAAAAGAAAGATCTGAACGTAGCTGCAAGATTTTGGTTCGGCTTTATCAGCAGCACAATTATGCCATCCCAGAATAAGTCGATCATTCGCCTTGCTAAGGCAGCCTGTCTAGGTTGCATCATAAAGGAAACTAGGATAAATTTGGGGATGATCATTGCTTCAGAGATTCTCATGCGTGCAAAGTAGCGCCAGACCTCACTTCCCTTCTTGTTTTTGATCACCGAGTTATGTAGACGGGCTCGAGTACCTAGAGATGCCAAGAAGGATATGAAAGTGATTCCCACATCCTCTACCAATAGCTGAAGGATTGAGGTAGAATATTTAAAGGACCAAACTGAAAAGAAGAAGAAGGCAACCCCGGTGGACTCTTCCCCGATTGTAGACATAGACTCATTACCTGCAGAGGCATCTTTGCTTGCTCCGGCTCATGGACCTTCAAGTACCTCTACTGCTACTCCTTCTGATATTTCTAGTTCTTCTAATGCTACACTACCTCCTAGACCCGCTGCTGCTGTCTCCCGGGCTCCAATCACCCAGGCTTCATTACTCCGGGTGGGGCAGCTTGCCTATTCTGCAGATCATCGGGCAGCCAGACTTGAGACCTCCATTCCTTGCATGATTCAGACTGCCCTGACTGATGTTGTAACACCATTGAGCGCTGCCATTGATACCCTTGCGGCAAGGATAGCGGTGTGTGAGCATGGTCAAGAGGCCACCGAGGGGGTAACAACTTTAAAAACTGTCATTGTTAAGCTGAGGAAAGATGTGGACTACCTGAAGTCCACCGATATGTCTATGGTCTTCGGAATGGTGGACATCCCCGATGAGCCAGTTGAACCAGCTGATCCCGAATCTGAGGTGGAGACGAATGATGAGTTGCTTGAGGCGGCAGAGTAAGCTTCAGATGAGGGCCTCAAGAAGACTGAAGAGGTCATGGTAGCTGCAGCCATACAAGCTTCATTGGCAGATACATCATTGTCCAGTCCTAGTGCAACTATTGTTCCTTCTAAGATGACTACGGGCACTAATGCCCAAGCTCAAACAGATGGAGAGACTGCATAGACAGGATTCCCTCGTTACCTCCCTCTTTGTCTTACTTTTATTTCATTTGCATTTGAGGACAAATGATTTTTGTTTGTGGTGGGGTGAGACCCACCTTTTATGTGACTCTTTTTGTGAATATTCTTGTTTTGTTTATATTTGGGCTTTAAGCTAAAATTTGTGTTTATACACTGCTTTTTGTGGAAGGTTTGAGCTTGTGGCTCCTTACTTTTAATTGTAAATGATTTTTGACCCTTCCAAAAAAAAATTGCCACCCTTTGTATGTGTTGAATGTGGTTGTTCTCTTGCAAATTTGAGTACCGTTTTTGATCAATACCGATGATTCGAATAGTGATCATAATTGAACATAAATGAATGCGCGGCTATGACGAGGCCAATTGAAGTTGCATAAATAATATGTAAACTCTTTGCATCTTGTTGTGACTAGCCAATTATTGGATCGAGTCTCTTGTGATGAACATTGTACACTAGCGAAAGTGTGGAGTCTTGTTTGACTTTGGTGTCAATGCCTTGTGTGATGAGCTTACCGTGAACCATGTGTGATGACACCTAGAATTTACCCCGTTGGTCCGGTTAACTAAGTGATGCAATTTCTTGAGATGATCTTAGGCAACTTTAAAGAGTGTGAACCAATCTGAAATTATACCTCTTTTGCGGCTCACCTTGTGAGTGTGTGAACCTCTTTTGAGCACCCTTTGAGTCTAAACCTTTTCTTGGAATAAACTTGATAAATTTGCTACCTTTTGTTAACCCATTACCTATAATCCTCATGATCTATGGTTTGTTTGAATATCCAACTTTGGCTAAAAGCCTAAGTTGGGGGTGTGGTGAAAAGAGAAGGCAAATCAAGTAAATGCAAAGAAGTCCCTTGTGCCCATGTTTTGAGAAAAATGGAACCCCTCCATATAAAAAGAAAGATTGAAAAAAGAAAAAGAACGAAAAAGTTGTGAAAATAAAAAGAAAATGGGGTTCCCAATGACTCATGGAAGATGAATAAGAGGTGACTTTTGAGCTTGAATGAAATTGATAAAGAGAAGGAAAGAAAATGTTGTTCACATCACATTTCATGAGTATTTTCAGCCTATAAGCCTAAATGACCATACCATTACACTCAGCCACATTGTAAGCCTTGAAAAGACCTTTTTGATCTTAAATGAGCTGAAGCAAAAGTTGATTGGAAAATACGGGCCAACCTATGGGTGAAATCATGCATTGTGTTTATCTTTTTGAGTGTGAGTGTTGATCTTGATTCCGAAACCTTAAATGATTAAACCATTGTGTGTGATTATGGAATCGTTCTTTGTGTGAGGGCATTTGAATACCTTTGTTGATCTTGAACTTGCATTTGAAGCAAGTATAGTGAGCTTGAGATTCTTTAGTAATGGTGAGTCACAACTTGAATCTTTGAGTGCACAATTGATCCTTGCACAAGTAAGTTGAGACTTTTTGTGTGCATTCATGATAAAGTCTTGTGTAGCACTGTTTGAGACATCCTTTTTGAACTGCTGAACTTATGTTTACTTGAGGACAACCAAAAGTTTAAGTTGGGGGTGTTGATGAGTCCACGATTTGGACTCTTTTAGGGCTTTATTTTGATAGATTTAGTGTCCTCAAATGCATATTTTGTCTCAATAACTGATGTAAATCCTTGAGTTTCAGGTATTTGGAGTTAGAGACAAAGCATGGACACTATGGAGCAAAAAGGAACAAGGCATCTAAAAGAATGAAGAAAAGAAGGACTGAGGATCGCCCAAGTCATTGGGCGAGTCGCCGAATGGCCTTGGTCTCACCCAATGTTCCAGTGTGCAAAGCCTTGAAGAACAAAATCAAATAGGCGATCGAAAGGAGCAGTCGATGAGTCGCCGAACGGTTCTGCGAGGCAGTGTCATATCGCCCAAAGCTACAGAGCTTGAAGTTGTTGAAGGACAATGCAGAAAGGTGATGAACCAGACCAAAGGGTGAATCGCCGAGTAAATTGGCGATCCCAACTAACTGCGCTTAGTGATCGTTCGCAGCACACTTTTTGACAACTATAAATACATGTTTGAATTTTTAGTTTAGTATCAGTTTTTACATTAGAAATCAAGTTTTATATTTCAGAAACCAGTTTTTTGAATTACTCAGTTTTAGAACTTAGTATTTGGAAGACAATTTTCCTTTGCTTTGAAGATTTCCATTTTCTAAGCATTTGGAAGTCGGTATTGAATATTCTTCATCCTTGACGCGTGTAAAGACAATATTTATCGTGCCCATTTGATGGAAACACTTTTCGGTATCGATTTATATCTCTTTATTATGTCTAGCTAAAACCTCAATTCTTGGGGTGTGATTTTGTGAATATGGGTTGAATTTACTGCTGGGTATTTCTAAGTGATTGTTTATTCGCTGTTTAGAGGTGATTTCATTCAGTAGTTGTGTTTGAATTAAATGGGGTTGTAGTTGCAAATATAATTTTATCTTCATGTTTTTTACTTGCTCGAGTGAGAAGTTTTAAAGCCAAAACTACTGAATCGATTGTCCGTGGTTATTGGGTTGTCGTGGGTTTAGCTCGAGAGTGTGAATCCTAAACCCTCTCCCACATATTCAGCGAGAGAGAGGGAATGGACTAAGGCGAAGGTTGTGCTTCATTGTCACTTATCGGTGTTCGAGAGAAACCGATTTAATTCGGGGTATATTGTTTGAGAGAAAATTTACCCCTACTAAAGTCTAGCCTAGCTACCAATTTGCAGCGAGATACTATCAATAGCATTTACTCGGCTGTGTATTTTAGCCCATATTCCTATCACATCCCAAGAATTCCGTCTCCATATTTGCATTTTCGCTTTAGTTGTCAATTTAGTTGATAATTTCTTAGAAAACCCCCTTCGATATTTGACACTTGTGTCTCCTTTTTTAATTTATCATGTTTTTACTCATTAATATCTATAGCTATAATTAACTTGAACATATTTTTGCTTTTGTATTGATTCTCAATTAAAACCGCTCCATATGGGAACGATCCCAATCCCTGGTTGGGTTATATTACTATTGAACGATCGTGGACACTTAGTATTGGATGAAGCACCCGGATAGGTCAAGTCACAGACCAAAATAAATTGTCAGTTACTTTTGATTAGGGATTTAAAAAATGGTGACTTGGAACACCGAAACTCAATTACAAGTGGTGATTCTGAAAATTAAAGATGATCATTATTCAATGTCGTCACTTAAATTGGAAAAATCTTTTTTGTTGAAAAAAGGGGGTGACATCTCTGCCGACTCTGCTAAGGACTAATCAGAATTCGAGTTTTGTTATATTGACTTTTACTTGATTAATTTTATTATTTTTTGTATATATTGTATAATGGCCTAATGGGTTACTTGTTGCTCATTTGTTGCTTTGATATTGTTCTCTTACACACCCCTTTCGAGTCTCTGAAAAACACTTCATACACAGTTATGCATCGTACTTTCTATTGAGATAAAAACATAGTGTTTTGGCACCTAGTGAAAGATTATTAGTAACACATGTTAGGCAAGGTTGGACCAGCAATGAAGTTGGAATAGCGCTGCTACAGTTAAGTCCTGGTTTGAGTTATTCACTAGGGTAAGCCAGTCTAGAATATCCCTAGTAGGCTCCTCTTGTTTGCATCATATGTATTTGACTTAGTGGAGCTCTAAATAGGGGTCGAGTCTGTCTAGCACATGAGTGTTGCCAATCTGTGTTTAAAACATATTATTAATTTCGACAAACTTTGCAGAAACACGAAGTTACCAAAGTTTAATGAACCAGTAAGAACAGAAGAACATAAATTAATTAACAAAAAACTAAAATCTCTAAAACATACCAGAATCTGTAAAAGACAGAACTATTAAAAGATCAAGCCCACTGAATGCACAGTGTCCCCTTAAGGAAATTATTCCCCTCTAGTAACTGAGGTTTGATTTGGAATATGTCCTCCCAGGATAGAATGATCTCAATCACCAGTGTATTGATACCCAAAACACTAGTGTCAGCGAGCCACTCTACGACAGTAAAGTACACGAAAAATATTTGTGCAGAAGAAGAAGAAGAAACCAGAAACTTCTGTAAGTAATTTTTTTTGAAGAATAACTGGTATTTATAGTCAAGAGGAACTGATTCCTAAAGGTTGCAACCTTTCAGAATTCACACGACCATTAATGAAAGTTTGCAACCTTTCAGAAAAGTCATTTCCAACGGAGGGAATTTTAAATTTTGGCCATTTAATTTAATTTAATTAATTAAATAAATAATTAACTAAATAATTAAAACAAATTTTGTCTAAAAAATAATCTCTCGATCGATCATTTTCCAAAGCCAAAGCCAAAGCCAAAGCCGAAGTCGAGTCTAGCGAGCGAGCGACGACGACGGCGTGATGGGGCTCCCTCTTTCCAACCATGTTAACAATTAATAGAAGTGTTTCTCTATTTAAACTCTTATATTTTTCTATCCACCACCGATGAGGAAGAAATGCCTTTTTACCAAAGCATAAGAGGACTTTTCAAGTTTCTCTCTTTTCATCTTCCCTCCATTTCCCATTAACTCTTGCTATATACCCAACAATCCCCCACATGAATCAGCAATGGTTATAATATAAGGAATACACGGATGAGTGTGTACTTTACAAGCAAGTATTAATTGCATATGGATAAGTAGGTTTCCCCTTGAACATATGTCGGATATATTCAGTCAATCGGTAGATGCGATATCTTTGAACCTTCAAGCTTTGGTGTATACCTAGACAACCATATATCACACAATTAACCCTTTACCGTTTATGGTTCTTACGGTTGTGTTTGTTTCAGCCATGAACACCTCCTGGTTTCATGAGTGTGTAGAGAATAGGTTTTTGACATAAAATTCTCTTTGAAGCAGTTTACACTTCACACTCACATAGGTGATTTCTAACCGTGTCATCTCGTAGATACACTATTTGGTCAAATCTGCTACATTTAGTAAATAATTAAAAACTTTAAGCTTTATTAACTCATTAACAAGCCTTAAAGTCTTAACCTTGTTCCTGAACATTGTCTTCATCATGAGAATGGATTGACTTGATTGGCAATGTCGAATCGTCAGTCACAACTTTGTTTTTCTCCTTGAGTCTAGCTCTTGGGATCTCCAGTCTGCTAGATAGAGTTACCGCCATGCTGACTTGTCCTAAGCCGTAAACCCATATTCATCATAGACTCCATAAATTGAGTATCATTGAGAGGAGTAGTATCTTCAAGTTCTAAGTCTTGAGTATTGAGTTCATAATCCCCTTTGAGATTATATTTCTAATCATGGGACTATTTCATGTTACCCATGAAGTCCTTAAGTTGAATTGTTCATGCACATAATTCTGCATGAACACTATAAATCGAACAATCTTGAGATGAGAAGTATCTTTGAGTCCTTGAGTTGAGTAGTTCATGCTCATAATTCCGCGTGAACTATCTGAGTTGAGCATCCTTGAAATGAGTAGTATCATTGAAGTTCCTGAGTTCCAAGTATTGAGTTCTATCTATGGTTACTGAAAACCTTGCATTGAGTCGTTCACGTCCATAATTTGGCATGAACCATATTTTAAGAAGTCTTTTACAAACGTTTTAACTTTTTTTTTTAAGATTTAAGCTTTGAGTTGAGTAAAGATTAAGAGTAAAGTTCATTTCTTCAAAGATTATACGGAACCTAAGTATTCCCAAGAGTTAAAATATTTTCACATTTGAGCAGGAAAGGAAACACCAATTTCCAAGAGAGCTTTTAAGCTAAGTTTTGAGTAATTATCTCAAACAAAGAAAGAAGTTTTGTTTTAAAAAGATATGAGCTAAGTACATTTTTGGGAGTAGTATTGAGCACCTATATGGGGATGTGAGTTCATAATAACTCAAGTCTCCATAAACCATGTAACCATCATGGGTAGTAAAGGATCATATTTTTTAGATGATTCATAGTAAAGGATCATATTTTTTAGATGATTCATTAAGTGCTTTTTAGCATAGACTAGTGGATCCACTTAGTTAAGACGTTCTATATGACGGCAAAGTATAAGACAGTTTTGGAAGTGTGGGCAAGACGATATATCATCACTTAGGCTCATAGTGATGGTTGTCGGTTAGAGAAACTCTCACAGAGTTATATTATATTTTATTATATATAAATTGAGTTGTTATTGTACTCTTGAATACACTGAGTTGTTTTCTATTATTTTAAAATCTTTCCATATATTGCTTGTGTATTGTTGCTTTATATTGAGTTGAGTATCTTGAGTTGAGTACCCAAAGTCGAATATCATATCTTTGAAGTTGAGTATCTAATCCTTGAGTCAAGTATCATATCTTTGGAGTTGAGTTGAATTGAGTGAGTTTGAAAAGAGGTAAGTATGTTTCTTTTTTTATCAAGTTCAAGCTTATGTTATGCTCTAGAATTCCCCTTGCATGCTCGTACATTCCACGTACTGAGCCATTTATCCTGCATCATTTCATGATGCAGATCCAGGTATTCAGGATCATCAATAGGAGCTTCGTTGATACCACATGGAGTTCGAGTTAGATATGGTGAGCCTCCTTTCTTCCGGAGGGTTCCACTTGTACTTTCATTTACTTTTCAGTTTAGTCAGGATGTCGGGGTTCTTGTGTCGACTTCCATCTTTGTCATTTAGAGGCTTCATAGATAGTCAGTATAGTTGAGAAGTCTGTATCATTTATTTTTATTAAATGTTTTAAAGACTTAAGTTGCCTATTTTTGGCTAGTTGAATATTGTAAGTTATTCATTTTGAGAAAATCTTTTCATTGTAATTTAGTTTTAAGCTTTTGTATGCTTGAGTTAGTCTTCCGTTTGTAGTCAGCCATATGAGGGTTCGCTTGGGGACCAACAATGGTTCTCGAGTGCCTGCCACGTCCGGGGTGTAGGCTCGAGTCTCTTTTCAAACTTACTCAACTCAAGGAATACTCATGGGTACTCTAGACTACTCAAACTTACTCAACTCAGAAGTACTCAAGGATACGATACTCAAATCAGTAATAAGGTTGTCAACTCAGCGAAACTCAATAATAAGGTACTCGACACAATGAAACACAGAACAACTCAAGAATACTCAACTCGAAATACTCAACTCATGATGCTCAAGGATAAGACAATAGTAAAATATGCAATATATATGGAAAGTTGTAAAACTGTAGATAGCAACTCAATGAATTGAAAAAAAAAATACAATAAAACTCAATGCGTATATAAAAATACAATATAATTTTGAGGGAGTTTCTCTAACCGACAACCATCACTATGAGCCCTAGTGATGATACATCGTCTTGCCCACGCTGCCAGAACTATCCTATACTTTGCCATCATATAGAACGCCTTAACTAAGTGGATCCACTAGTCTATGCTAAAAAGTACTTAAGGAGTCATCTAAACAGTATGATCTTTTTTAACCATGATGGCTACATGGTTTATGGAAACTTGAGTTATTATGAACTCGCTTTCCCATATCGGTGCTCAATACTACTCCCAAAGTATACTCATCTCATATGTTTTAAAAACAAAACTATTTTTGTGATTTGAGATAATTACTCAAAAACTAGCTCAAAGGCTCTCTTGGAAATTGATGTTTCCCTTTTATCAAGTTTCAAGCTTATGTTATGCTTTAGAATTCCCCTTACATGCTCGTACATTCCACGTACTGAGCCATTTGGCCTGCATCCTTTCATGATACAGATTCAGGTATTCGGGATCATTAATAGAAGCTTCATTGATACCACATGGAGTTCGAGTTAGCTATGGTGAGCCTCCTCGCTTCCGGAGGATTTCATTTACTTTTCAGATTTGTTAGGATGTCGTGGGTCTTGTCCCGACTTCCATATTTTTCAGTTAGAGGCTTCATAGATAGATAGTAGAGTTTCAGAAGTTTGTTCATTTATTTTATTAAATGTATTAAAGACTTGAGTTGCCTATTGTTGGCTAGTTGAATATTCTATTTTTATTCACAGTTATTCATTTGAGTTAAAGATTTGAAAGTTTCATGAATTTTATTCAATTTTTAAGCTTTGTATGCTTAAGTTAGTCTTCCGCTTGTAGTCGGCCAAAATGAGGGTTCACTTGGGGACCATCAATGGTTCTCGAGTGCCGGCCACGTCCAAGGTGTAGGCTCGGGTCGTGACACAATAAATGACTTTAACACTTATGTTAGACTTCCGCTACTTTTACAAAACTCTTTATGAATCGAAAATGTCTTCTGAACTCTTTAAGATTCTATTATCTTGTATATGCATTCTAGGTGACTTGTATAGGGTCTCTCAGGGTCCTATACACTATGTTACGACTTGGGTGTACTTTGGGTCGTGACACACATTAATCTTACGTGAATGATACAAGATAGTAACGTCATAATCATTGCTTCATTGTCTCACATTCAAATCCTTTTGAGTAACACATGTTGAAGGATGTGGTGATCACTGAATACCTCACAATGGGCACCATAAAGATAATGTCTCCAGATTTTTGGAGAAAATACCACAACCGCCAATTTCAAATCATGTGGTGGAATAGTTTTTCTCATGAACCTTCCACTATCTAGACATATGAAATGATTATATACAAGACCCATGCTAGCACATGCCTAATACACGTTACGCCATCTATCCATTTTTAATTGTCATGTTATGCTTTTTAAAAGTCAATTTGACTAATTTTCAAAGTTATTAGATTACATTAATTCGATATTTTAAACAAAAAAATTAAGATAATCAAAAACTATACGATAAGTACTATAAATTCTATTTTTTTTGGATATCAATATTATGAAAAAAAAATACATCGTAAAATGTTAGTCAAAGTTATTATCATTTGACTCTGAAAAATGAAACTATGACAATTAAAAGTGGACGAAGAAAATGTTTTTTAGTTTCAGATTATGTGACATAAATAGAATTTGAAAATTCAATTGAATTTAAATATGCTATTTAGATATTTTAAGTCGTTAACTATTGTAATTTATAGTAGTTATTTTACGTAAGTTTTAAATAATACTATGTCCCTCTCTCTCTATTCCATTTATGTTTCACTGGCATAATTTTGATAGTCAACTAAATTTTTTATGTCTTCAACTTTTTAAGTTATTAATTACCGTGACTTATATTTATTTTTATTTCATTTTCTCTAACTTCCCCTATCCTAATTAACCGCATGTTTTTAAACATTTTAGATCAATAATTATTGTGATTTATAGTATTTTTGTGTAATTTGATATAGTTACCAAAATGTTACCGTTTGAAACACGCCCCAAAGAAAATTTTAATTTCCAGGATTAGGTTATTAATGCAATATTTAATTAGCAATTAAAATTTTAATTTCCAGGATTAGGTTATTAATGCAATATTTAATTAGCAATTATAATTATCAATATATTTTGCATTTGAAAGAAAATAAGTATCCGTTTTTTCACGTCTTGATAGTTGATACTAATCATTTTTTTAATTAATGCCCAACTACATTAAGTGTAAAGTCGGAATAACCGGTTAACCCCACAAAAGTGTGAATCTCTAAGACTGAAGTGGTCCTAGTCCAATTCTTAACTATTTTTATCTTATCAACCATCACTCACTCTTTAGAAACCATATGCCCTAGGAAGTACACTATAGACAACCAAAAAGTACACCTAAAAAATTTAGCAAACAACCGCTTCATTTTTAGCAACCCCAAAACAATCCTAAGGCGATTCTCATGCCTCTCCTTACTCTTAGAAAATATCAAGATGTCATGAACACAATAACGAATAAATATAAATAGGGTTTGAAAACACTATTCATCAATCTCATAAAAGTGATAGGAGCATTAGTGAAAGATTTAACCAGAAATGCACAATGTGCATAAATGGTCCAAAAGGCTGTCTCACGAATATTTTTAGCCTGAATCTTAAGTTGATCATACATGGGCCTCAAGTCAATCGTAGAGAAGATTGACGCACCTTGAAACTAATCAAAGAAGTCATATATGCACAAAATCGGATACGTATTCCAAATAGTGACCTTGTTCAACTAACAATAGTCAATACACACATACTCCTATCTTTCTTCTTCACAAATAGGACAAAAGCACCCCAAGGAGATGAACTTATTCAAATAAACACCTTACTGAACAAGTCTAGCAACTAATCTTTCAACTCTCTCAACTCAATCAATGGAAAAATCAATATCCTAATTTGATGGCATGTCAAGTAAGTGAGCGAGAAACACCTCCAATACATTATATACCACTCGAACATACCCAATAAAATATACCTCTACACTTGTATATCAAATATGATCCATAAATGCTAAATATCCTCTCTATACTAACTTCTTTGCACAAATATAAGATATGATCTTTTTAGGAGAAGGATTATAATCTCCCTTCCACTCTAATCTAAACACATCAAGCATGGAGATATAGACAATTTTAGTATGATAGTCTACGATAGAATGATACGGATTCAACCAACTTATCCCCAAAATAAGATCACAATCTATTATATCTAGGATCACTAAATCAACCCAAATTTAATAACCTATAAAAGTCACCTCACAAGAATGATAAACGTATGTAGATCATAGAATCTCTAGTAAGACTAATAAACCATATCCATACTAACAAAAAAGTAAGAATATACATAAGAAAAGGTGGAACCGAGATAAAAACAAGAGCAAGCATACATTCGGTCATAAACAAGAAGGGTACTTATGATCTTTACGCCGGTCACTTTCACCTCATGTTTACCCGATAAAAAATAAAAAAATCAACTTTGCCCCAGTCTGGGCACTTTCTCTACTCAACTGATTTCTACCTCTACCTTCCTAAGTATCTCCTCTAGTGGGGTGAGTGCTATCCCTATCGATTGTGTGTCCACCTCACCCAAGCTGAAGATGAACCCTACTAAATGGCTCTCTTCTCTACCTTCTAGAACAATAACTTGAAAAGTTGGTTGTAGAACAATATTTCTAGTCTATCTAAATCTAGGACATTATTTATGAATGTGCTCTGGCTGACCACGCTCTTAGTAGACTCAGTCCAAAGTTGGCCTCTATCCTGAAATAAAGAGGTAGAATATCCTCCATATCTTGATGGTTCTTGTATGGTCCAAGATGGACCCTGCAGATGATACTTGCATAGCTACTTGAATTGGGCATCTAGAATACCCCTTAAGATATTGGTGCCAAGGGAACTAGCCCCTTAGAAAAGGACCCATTGAAACCACCACCCTTGATGACCTTCTTTTATGGAGACTTAGCATAAAAATATTGTTTCACACCCTCTACATTCATAGCATGCTCAAGCACTTCCTAAAATGACATACTATATCTATAGAGTTGCAAGCTGGAGTCCCATATTTAGACCCTTAACAAATCATCCAAGGGCTGGGTGCTTTAAATAAGAAGATTTCAAAAAATGCATATGTAAAAAAAGTATCTGGTGTTTTCTCATCTTCTATGGAAAGTAGTTGCAAAGAATACATGGATAAGGAGTGAAAACAAGTCTCATATTATATGAAAAACAAACTCCCCTACTCTATAATGGTGAACTCATTATGTCTACTTTCTCGCAAAGTACAAGGAACATATTTTTCAAAAAATATAGAGTAAACCTGGGTCCAAGTCAAAGAAAGTGAACTGATAGGTCTACACTTAACATATGCCCTCCACCATAAACTTAGTCAGCCTATGCCTACTGAGTACCTCTTGTTGGAACTCATATTACACATCTGCACCCTGCAGATCATAGTATGAGTTCTCGTCGTTGACGTGTACCTCATGGATAACATCTATTTCTCGAAAACCTGAGGTGAGCTCCAAACGTTTGGCGTTGCCAATCTCCCTCTATTTTTACTAGACCAATTTTTATTTTGTAATTGGAGATAATTCTGTATATATTTGTATTAACCTTGTACTCATGTTGTAATTAGTAGTTGGACTATTGACTAATACCAGGTCATGAGGTGTTATATGTATATCTTGTTTCTCTTTCTTTATCTTTTTGTTTCTCTATTTGTTCTTTTTTATCTGAATTCTCCTCTTTCATATGATATCCCATTGCTTCTGGTTCCAAGACATGGGGTTGACTTACCTACTAGTGGAATGTTAGTAGGTTCCATCATGACATGAGATTTTGGGTCATGACACTTTTGACCTTGATATTTAATCTTGATTGACTTGTTCTTGATTGTACTTGTCTTCAAGGGACTTGATCTTGATCTTGAATCTTGATGAACTTGTTCTTTACTTGTACTTTAATTCAAGTGCATTTGAGCTTGTTGTTGAATCTGGTGGTCCTGGTCTTGAATTGTTTCTTGAACTTGAGTGCTTGAATGCTTGAACTTGTAGGTTGTAGAGAAATCTACGGTGTTTGATCCACAAGCTCTCTCTGGCTACTTGTTGAAATTCTGGTGTCTTTTCTTAACGATGTGGACGCTATTTATTGTTATAGAATGGAAGAGTCGTGACGAGGACATGCTTCCTCAGGCCAATCTGATTTAAGAGACATGATGATATCTGATTGGTCAAAACATGTCACTCGTACACATGTGCACATTTTTATTTGTCCTCGATTTGGCTAGGCATGTCATATCGTTTGATACGTGGCATAATCTTGTTTGCTCCTTCACTTTACTTGGTCTGCTACGTCATTTAATATGTGACACCAAATTTGACTTGTAGAATGAGATGACAACTTGGACTTTGGCAACGTAGGCTTGTCATTAGTTATCCAATTTGACGGGCTAGCCCAATGAAATTTATCTTTAATTAAAGGGAAAATTAGCAATTAAGTCATAATACCTAACATAATTAGTTAAAACAACAACACTTTAACATATTTATTTAAAATGTCAGAATGACAATATTTTTAGAAAATAATATGTATTCAGATTTTATTATTTAAAATTAATTTTATTTATGAAAACAGTCCTATATTGGACCAAATTCTAAACCAATGACCATTTAAAACGAAAAATAATAATTAAACCAATACACATTAACCTTCCTTCTTCACCTTTCACGTTTCTACCCCCCACCTTTCACGTTTCCAAATTCTATTTCTTCAAGGTGCTCACAAATTGTTCATCAAAATATATATTTTAATTCAAGAAATTTTCTCGATTGTTAAACGAAATATCTTTATTAATTCAAAAGATTTCTCGATTAGCAAGGTAATTTTCATTATTTAGTTAGATTTATTTTGATTTGCTATTTAAAATCACCGATTATGGTTTATATTCCGGATTCTATATATTACGGATTTCCAGTCAAATTGTTTGATTTTTATGTGATTTTGTTTAGATATTCATCAAATATTTATGTATTTCAGATTTTTATTCTTTTAAACAATTTTTTTCAATTTTTTTGTGATTTTCTTTTAATTTTTCAGATTTTGTAGAATCTAGAAATTTATTTATATGTTTATTTTGTTTGATATTCAATACATATATTTTGATAATATCGAAATTTTCTTTTAGGGTTTTAGATTTTGGGGAAAGCATCTGATTGTGTACAGTGACGGAATCAATAAGAAATTTATTGGTATTCATTTTTTTCGTTTGAAATACAAAATCATACTGAAATACAACCTGATATTTGAAATACAAACTTAGTAAGACATATTTTGTATTTTATTTGGCTAAAGCAATATAATTTGTATGAATACATAATATATAAAATTGCGACGAATACATCACAAGAAGGCATTCTGCGTTTGATATATTCAAATACAACCTCATATTTTAAATAAAAATTGAGCCAGAAAATACTTTATGCAAATTTAAAGTGAAATAATAATATAACAACACTGGATATTGAAATATAAATACAATTTATTTTGAATACAACTTATTCTATGTATTATGTATTCATCGCAACTGTATTTTTCAATATCAGTTCGATTTACAACAAATTTGTATTTATATTTTGGTATATACTTCACAACTGCCTTTATTTTTGTACTTGAACTAGAATGCCAAAGAGTTGTATTCATCATAAATCAATACTAACAATTTTGTATTTTAAATTAGTTATACATATCATTAGGTATTCGAATACATTTCGGATGAACACATATTCAAAGAAGTTCAAACATTTAAATATCCAAAACAGAGGGCATTAGAAATTTTCCAACACTTCCACTCATATAAGATATAAAATACAAACTATTGTTTAAAAAAATAAATTGAAATTCTTATGAACAAAGGAAAAAACGCTAGAAAGAAAAATGACAGCACATGCTCTTTCAAAAACATAATTGATGTTAACTTTTAAATTTTTTTACCTTTTTTGAAATTTTCTATTCCATGATTTTCTCTATTCTGTTATTAATTATTTGTATTCTTTCAAATTAATTAAAATAAAATAAATATATAACTCAGCCCTTAACAAACTAAAATATTGACATTTTAAATAAATAGTGAAATTATTGCTAAGGAGTCCCATTAAAAGCTAAAATATTGTTGTTTTGAATTTTTTTCCTTAATTAAATCCTTACTTAGTGGACTTAAATTAAATCGTATTAATCCATAATATTTATTTGGACTAATATATCTTGAGTTTAATAAAATCTAAATTCTTTACGGATTTAAATTTAACAAAACTTTGTTATCCACACAAAGATAGTGAGATTTAACCATGGTTCATTATTTATTCTGAAAAAAAAGTAGACTAATCATATGAAAATTATTTATAATTAACATTCATAGTAAGAAAATATATTAAGAGTAAATATTCATAGAAAAAATAAAACTTTTCCAAGTGAATTCATTTTGATTGAAATTATAAAGTTAGTGAGAAGAATTCAAACCAAACAATATAATAAAATAATGTGGATCTTGCCCCAATAATAGTGAGACAAACTGGATCTTAGGCTCAAGACCAGTTTATGTTCGCTTGGACTAGTGTTTGGGTCTTCCACTACTACTTAAAATGTTTTAGTTGGTTCAATTTTGACACTAATTAGTCATTTTTTTATTGTTATTGTTGTTACATGCTAATATTGATCCTTTGGACCAAACATATTTACTTTTCTTGCCTTTGGCTCGAGGATGGCTTATTCAAGAGGAGTCATTGAGCTTTATGTACACAAAAGAAAGTGGAGGATTGACACCCATAATGTAATTCGTAAAACCTTAACAACAAAGAGAGAATCTATTTAATTTAAAGATAATGGAAAAATTACTAAAAAATCATTTGATTAAAAAATTATGAGAACCTATGAAAAGATTCAAAGATTGTATGTTAATATCAAATTATCAATTTTAATACAAAAATAATACAATCAATAATAATAATAATTAAATTCGATAATGTATACAATCAATAATACAAATTGTTATGACAAAATTAAGATATTGTGTGCTAATACTAGGATCTCAACTAATCTTCATAAATGCTAAATGGTTTATACCTTTGTTACTTCTTCATATTTGAGCTCCCTAACTTATCATATATGTGGAGATAAATATGTGAGTTGTCTTGTCATATTTCAATTGCTAATGCTTGTTTGATACTGCCTGAAAAGTAAATTAAGTGACTTGGTACATCATGATTGCCCCCTCTTTCTTCTAAACAATTTGTTCGTCTATAATAGTTGGTTAAATCTCCTTTATTTTAAGTGAAATAAAAAGTATTGCAAATTAAAGGTAACAACTGTATAAATATTATTTTATCTTATATAGATTTGACTATCTGTTTCAAGAATGCATTTCTTATTTTTGGGCAAAAATATGTAAACAAAATTTTCCAAAGTCCCATTATTTTTATCTAAATACTTCTTTTCCCTAAAAAAGTGACGTTCTAGCAGAGTTTTTTTATATCGAAAGTAATGTACAAACTTTAAGAAATAGATTATCATAAAAAAAATGTCACATGAACAAAAAATATATGTGAGTGTATCTCACTCTCTAAAGATGATATCAAGTAGGAGTAATGATTATCAAATTGCCAAAGTCAGAGGAGTAAGTAATATTTTTACTAATTTAAGAGATTTTGAATAAAACACACTAAGTTTAGGGATATTCTCACAAACTAAATATCATGATAATAACTAAAATTTAGTAAGTTCGGATAAGTCATTTATCTATCCAATTTGCTTTTTTTGAGAAATAAAATAAATACACTAGTGCCAAATAAAGAATTAAAGTAAACAGTCATCATAATTTTTAATACATCCAAAATCTGAATAAAAGTTGAAATGTCTTCAAACCAAATTCCTCTACCTTTTCTTTTTTTTCTCTCTTTATATGTATATCCCTCATTCTCTCTATAAGATGATGAACATCGAAGTAACAAAAATGTTAGGATGAAATAGGAAACATGGTATGTTGATGTACCAATACATATGTTGTAAAGAAATCTTTTCTTAAAGTCAATGAATAGAGGTACATACAAGGAATCAGTTCAAGAATGATTGTTTTATAAAAACAACAAAGAAAAGTATTTGTGTTATTTCCAAGTCAACAATAGCAATAGATTTCTACTACTAACTCACCAATTCCTCAGCAACATCAACAATAGGTTTTTCTACAACAACATCAGATGTTGATTGAACAAATGTTCATTAATTTCCTGTCTCCAACTTTGACTAGCAAATGTTGACCATAGCCCTTGAGGCATCAATTGAGGATTTTTCAAATGAATCTTGTCTTATCAATGATGAAGAAATCATTTTCATATCAAGAAGATTCAAAATGACATTTTCCTCATCTTCAGTAATACTAGTCTTAAGCCTAGCTAGAGTTTTTATATCACAAAGCCTTGAATCAATCCTAACGGGCCATGGTTGAAATCTGCTAGATGAAGTTGAGATGAAGGCAATTGATGAACATTTGTTGAATCAACGACAGATGTTGCTATAGTAAAATCTCTTGTTGTTGCTGCTGGGAATTAATTAGTTGGTAGTAGAACCTTTCTATTGCTACCGATAATAAAAAAAAAATAGTACAACCACTTTTCTTTGGGGCTTCGTTTAACCAAGTCAGCCTTGAAGTGACTCATAGTATGAACAACTATGCATTGGCTAGAAGAAAAGTTTTTTTCACAACAAATGCATTGGTATGTCAACATACCATGTTGCCCATTTTGTCCCTTCATTTTGTTACTTTCATCGTCATCATTTTAAGGAGAGGAGGAGGAGGATTTTATATATAATGTGAAAAAGTTGAAGAGAAAGGGGGAATTGGGTTTAGAGACAACTTTTATTCAAATTATGAATGTATAAGAATATATGTTATGTTTTAGTTTATTTCTTTATTTCAAATACGTTCAAAACCATAAGAAAAGCTTAATTATCTCCAAACCCAATTCTCCCTATCACTTCTATTTTTTTCCCCTTTATATATGCACTCTTCATCCTCTCCCTAGGATGATGACTATGGAAATAACAAAATGCAGAGATAGAATGGGCAACATGGTATATTTGTAATATCTCACAATTTGAAATAACTAGGAAGAAGCTAATAATTGAAAATAGTCATTTTTGGAAGGAATGAAAATCTGGAAATTTTGTTAAGTTAGGAAAAAGTGAGTTTTTGGTCAACTTCAAACGGCCATAACTCTTAGCTCAGGACGAGTTAGGTGTACTTCCAGCTATGGTTGGAAATCTCTTGGAATGATCTTTCCAACGCCGCCGCGTTTACACAATTCCGAGTTTGTATGAGTAAGTTATGCCCTTTGGAAGTTGGGCTGTTGGATTAAGGAAAGTCTAAATCCGGATTTTTGAAGGGTAGTTTGGTCTTTTCCCTACCCTTTTATTTTCATTTGTTTTTGGTAATTACTTAGGGGTATAAACTGAACTTAGTCAGTTTACGCTTTTGGGAAAAAAGAGTTGGGGTTTTAGAGAAGAGAAAGGAAGAGGAGAAGGAAGAAGAGGAAGCAAGATTCACCAAGATCGTCGAAGTTTAGCTTGTGGATTTCGTCGGGGGTGATCCCTACAAGGTATGTGATCGCATAGCGTTGGGTTAGTTCACCCACACGCCAAGCATGTTTAATTCAGCGTATTTTCGTCCTTAAAAGATTGAGAAATTGATGTTCTCGATAGTTGTTCTTGAATTGATTTCGTTCTTGAATATGAGTTGGGATTAATGAGTTTCTTGTCGATTAAGTGTTGTTTCCTTGATTTGTTTGGGTTAGATTTTGTGTATATGATTTGAGTACATGAATCTAAAGTGAATTTGAGAAAAAGAATCGGATTAAAATGATTTAGGATCAGAAAATGAGATCAAAAGTTCGTCAGATTTTTCCCTAAGGAACAGGTCGCGCGACGCGCCCCCATAGCGCCAGGAGGGATGGGGCGGCTCGCCTGCAGTGCGCCCAAAGTGAGCCCCAGTAAGTTGGGGCCTGGCGCGGCGCGCCCCGGACACGCTTGAACCAGCGTTTTTCACCCAGTTTTCGTCATTCAGTCCGTTTAAGTCCTTTTAAAGTGTATTAACACTTCCTATCGATTCTAACTACTCTAAATGACTTCTAAACATCTAGAAATCATCTAAAAACATGAATCATAACCTTGAATCCATAAATTCAAATTCAAGGAAAGTCAAGAGCCAAGTCTAGGAAGTTCTCAAAGTCTTTTCAAGAAGTCTTTTACAAATGCTTTTAACCTTGTATATGGGGACTAAGTATTCCCAAAGAGATTTAAAATGTTTTCACATTTAAATAAGAACGGAAACTGAGATTTCCAAAGAGCCTTCGAGCTAGTTTTCAGAAAAGAGTAATCGCTTTCTAAATGAAGCAAGAGGGGAAACTTTGATTTCCAAGATAGCCTTTGAGCTAAGTTTTTTAGCCTAATCTCAAATCAAAGAAAGAAGTATGTTTTTAAACATAAGAGCTAGTATCATATTTTGGGAGTAGTATTGAGCACCGATATGGGGACGAGCTTGAGTTTTCACGTCTCCATAAACCATGTAGCCATCATGCGTAGAAAAGGGTCATACTTTTTAGATGAATCCTTTTCGCATAGACTAGTGAATCCACTTAGTAGTTCAGGTATTATACCCTTGGCAAGGTATAGGATGCGCTGGCAGCGTGAGGGAGATCGTTGTATCATCACAAT
Source organism: Solanum chiquidenum (assembly GCA_029582725.1). Lineage (NCBI taxonomy): Eukaryota > Viridiplantae > Streptophyta > Magnoliopsida > Solanales > Solanaceae > Solanum > Solanum chiquidenum. Next base: position 92,972 of record JAJOOS010000344.1, read on the forward strand.
AGCTCTTATGTGATGGTTGTCGGTTAGAGAAACTCCACAGTAGTACTTTGTATTTTCATGTACATTAGTTTATTTGTATTTTTACATACATCTCAGAGTTATTTGTATCTTTGCATACACACAGAGTTGACACCATATTTTAAACAGCTTTTCTTTATATTGCACTTGCTTTGAACTGCTTTATATTGAAATGAGTTCAGTTATGTTGACTTGAGTTGAGATATGTAAGTTCTTCAATTCCTTTCAGATTCTTTTCAAGTTTATGTTGTGTTTAACATTCCTGCTCGCATACTCGTACATTCAATGTACTGATGCCAGTTGGCCTGCATCGTATTATGATGCAGACGCATGTAACTAGGATCGACATCCAACGCATCGTTGATCCAATGAACAGTTCATAGTCTGTTGGTGAGCCTCTTTGCATTTCGGAGGATCTCTTTTGTTTACTTTCAGTATTAGATAGTTCATTAGGATGTCGTGGGCCTATCCCGGCATCCATCTCAGTTATTTTAGAGGCTTCATAAATAGTCAGTCAGATGTTTAGTTCATTCGTCATCATTTTGTTATTGACGTATGTTCAGATTTGAGTTGTCATTTTGGCTAAGTTAAATGTTTATTTTCAAAACATTATGAGTTCAGTTTTAGACAGTTAAGTTGTTTAGCATTTGAATTTCTTTCTTATTGCATATAGTCTTCCGTTGAGTAAGTAGGCCAGGCCAAGCTTGGGGCCATCAATGGTTCTCGAGTGTCAGTCCTGCCCAGGGTGTAGGCATGGGGAGTGACAATATTGATGTACAAATGCATGTGTTTGAAAAAAAAGACATGTTTATTTGCAACAAATTTTAAACATATGGAAAATAAATCAACCATAAATAAAATCTGAGGAAACAAAATTTTTTTATTGATAAAATAATATGGGTACAAATCTGTTCCTCCCTTGATTCTACTCTCCCAAGATTTATCCATGATTCGAGGACCGTTTGTGACGTATTTTCCGAACTAGGATGATTGGATTTGATCTCTTTATGAATATTGCATGAATTCGCAGAATATTTGAGATGCCTTTTCAAGGGAATATAGTACCCTTTAAATAGGCGTGATCTGATGTTTAGGGTTGAGTAGATTCCAAGAATTCTAATTAGAATTGAACACACCTTGTAGAGTCCCAACTCTAATTGAATACGGCTTGTAGATTCCAACAATAATCCAATGTCTACAACATTTCTTCAAGCCAAGGAATAGCGGCACAAACAAGGAGTTAATTCTAGAATGCTTCGGTTAACCCTCCCCCCCCCCAAAAAAAAAAAAAAAAAAAAAAAAAAATGTTTTGAGTTATTGTCAAGTAAAGAAAAACAATAGATTCTACTATCAACTAACATATTCCACATCAACATAAACAAATAGGTTAATTTTCTCTTCAACAACATCACACGTTGATTAAATAAACGGTCCTCAATTGCGCTCTTCTCATACTTCGAATAACAGACGTCAACCATGGGCCTCTAGGCATCATTTGAGGCACTGTGATATAAAAATTCTATCTAGGATCTAGGCTCGTCTTAGCAAAAATGAGGAAGAATTCATTTTCATTTCAAGAAAACTCAATTTGACATTTTTATAATTGTCTGTAAGATGATTCGTGAACCTAGTGAGAGTTTTCATATCACAAACCTCAAATCATTCCTAGGGGGCCATGGTTGAGATCTGCTAGTCGATGCTAGAGGCGTAGGCAGTTGATGAAACATTTCTTGAATCAGCATCATATGTTGCATCAGAAAAAATCGGTTGTTGGTGTTGCTGGAGAAGTAATTAGTTGGTATTAAAACCCTTCTATTGATTATTAAAATTTATGTTCATAAATCACATATCCAAAGTAAATTTTAATCCTCATCATGATATTTTTTGTTTGACTAAATACCCCTAAAATTAGTGTATTTAATCACAACCTCTCGAATTATTAGTAATCCTTATTACCCCTATGACTTTGGCTATTTGATAGTCTTGACCCCCACATGATATCATTCTTAGATAGTGAGATACACTCATCTATCACTTAGATTTTTTGCTCACAATCACATTTTTTAAAAACAAAAAAAATTAAAAAAATTCTAATTATTTTTAGATTATTTTCAGGCCAAAATTAGAAAGTCAAACATTGCTAGAACTTCACTTTTTAGGAAAAAGAATTATTTGGAAAAGAATAATGAGAATTTTGTTGATTTTATTTTCACATGTTTTACCCAAAAATGAGAAATACATTGTAGAAACACAGTCATTAGATTTATATAAGATACAATAAGAGTTGTAACATTTTTTTTTAATAAAAAATAAGGTCAGTTGGTCCAGGTGCCAAGTCTTGCAATAAAGTAAATAACATAGAAATAAAAGACTACGGTCAATTTGGAAAACTCTTGTAACTGACCTTATGTTTTCATGTTTATTTTTCTGTTTCTAGCTCTTTTTTCTCTGTTCTTGATTGAGCTCTTCTAAGTCGTCACTTAATTTGTGAAATAGAAATTAATTAATAAACTTTTTTATCGAAAAAATCTAACGGAATATTCTTAACTCAACTATTCGAGTAAGGGTTCTAATAATACCTTTAAGAGGGTTTTAAGCAATTAAATAATGTTCACAAACACGTTGTTAACTGGTTATTTAACTAACACATATTTGATTAACTTAAGAGAATAATTCATTTAAAAGAAAAGTATTTTTTTATAAAAAGAAAACTGAATAACTTAAGCCAATTTTAATTATTCAAATATAGTGAGGTTTAACCAAGGTTCATTATTTATTTGGAAAAAAAGTAGACTATCCATATGAGAATACCAAAAATATCTTTATATAATGAATATTATGACAAATTCCGAAATCGGGTTATGATGACGCCTACCATAAACCCCGTAATCGGCAAGTCAAAATCAAAAACGGTAAGCGATAATATAATTAAACAAAACTACGCGGAAGCAATAGAAATACAAGAGTGGGGCTGTTGTATAGATATTTATCTATATATAATAGGAGAAGTAAAAAGTGACATGTGTCAGCAATACAGAAATTCAATAATTTTAAAATTTTAAAAATTATTTAATTTTTAAAAAAAATTGTGTCTAAAATTAACCAAAAAGAAAAAAAAAGTGTCACGACCCAAAGTACACCCTAGAAGTGACATGACGTATAGGACCCCGAGAGGCCTTACACAAGCCACTTAGCATGCATCATACAAGATAATAGAATTTAAAGAGTTCAAAAGATAGCTTAATATAATAAGAGTTTGACAAATAGTAGCGAAAGTCTTAACATAAGTCTCAAGTCAACTATTACATCAAAAGAGTGATTGGGACGTAACACATACATCACATACAACATCCGAAAGAAAAGACATAAAGCAACAAAGAGTCTTGATCCTCGGAACATGAGGACTCACAAATCGTCAAAAGCTACAAAGGTATCAACTAGCCAAGAGTATGCAGAATAGGAGCGTCAAACCCTACATTCGGAGAAAACAATGTAGGCAAGAGTATGTGTTAGTACATAAAATGTATCAAGTATGATAGCAATGCATAAGAGTTGAAATCATGCTAAAAAGGACTTTACATGACATGCAATGACCAAGCTAATCCATAAGATAAAAGGTTATAAAACATAATCGTGCTCAGGGTCAATGTAAGTCAAATCATCTTTAAAACACATGTGAGATACTTCTAGAAGTAACCTTAGTTCATAATTGTGGGAAGTAGCCATTAACCGACATATAGACCACATGAGCTATAACATGGAATTCAGTGTCTATCCCACACCAAAAAAAAAGTCCTTACTTGTCAAGGTAAGAACCATAAACTTTTAGCTTTAGTGGATCAACTAGCTAATGTCTATCTAAGACAAACCTACGGTGGCACATAGTTATGGGACATGGGTAATCACCACTTGTCCACTCGGTGCTAAGCATAAATCCATCGGAAAAGTCATTAGTCCTAACTTGTCGTATCATTAAGGGACATGAATAATTGCCGCTTGTCTTATCATATATGGAAGGCACATCAAGTAGCCAATCCAAGCTATAATTCATAGAATAGCTCCTTAAACTTGATTCATCTTAGGTGAGAAAATCTTTCAACCTTATGAATCCTTTATGTGAGAAAATTCTTTCACAATCATATTTGTGTGAAATCCTTTCACAATAACAATAACAACAACATTGATGCTTTACTCTCAAAGCAACCTTAAATCATTTTCATCAATTTCATAAATAAACATGCATATCTTTCATAGTTCAAAATCCACATCACATCATCATAGTATAGAAATCATGGGTCATGCATGGGTTCATGGGGGATTCAACTTAAAGACATGCAATTACTTCAATTCATGCAGAAAAAGGCATAAAACAATCAATTGAATTAACATTGAAAGGAATCCATGACAATTGAATAAAACCCTAATTTCATTGGAGAATCTAGCTTTACAAAATTGGGGATTTTAGAAATTCTATGGAGGAAAGAGCTCCATAGGGGAATACTATCACACCTTGAATTTCAAAGCCAAAAAGCTATGGTGGGAATTGAGACTTGAATGGAACATACTAGCTCTTCTTCTTCGTTAGAGAGAGAAATATTTGGGGAAGAACTTTGATCAACTTTGAGAAATTAGGAAAATGAGTTCAATTGAGTAATTTTGGGGTAAAAATATTTATATAGGGCTTAGGGTAGCAGACAAAACGACATAATATAGGGTTAAAACGATTAGGAAAAAGACCAAAACTCCCTTAAAAATAACTGTCGGACCTTCACCAACGGTTGGAATTATGGTCCGTAGGCCCAACTACGGACCGTCTTGTCCAATCGTCGGTGGGGTTCTGGGAGTATACTTTGGGACCCCCAACAACGGTTGCTACGCATGGTCCGTTGGTCCACATACGGACCGTACATTCCAGCCATAGGTCCTAACTTTGACCCTCAAAATTTCACTAAGTCTGGGACTCACCTACGAGACCTACCTATGACTCGTATATTGAATGACCGATCGTCCTGGTGAACCGTAAAAAGAGTACTAGGACTTGACATTTTAAAATTATTTAGCTTGCCACATACGGTTCCCACCTACAACCCGTAAGTCAACCTACGGTCCATCAGTTGTTCCGTCAGTGTAGACACTAGTTCTAGAAAACCTGCATTTTTTCTTCTTTTTCAAATTCGAGGTGTTACAATATCTTCTCCTTGAGAACATTTGTCCTTGAATGGACCTCAAAACATCGTAAGGAGATTAGGAACTAGATCTAACAACCACTTATGAATGCAAATCCCATAAATGCACATATCCGAGGAGGAAACATCAACTCCCAGATAAAGCATGTTCTAAACATCATTTCATGAGGTCTATATGCAACTTATACTTAAATGCACATAAACATGAAGAAATCAATCAAGATAACCCATTTCCTCATAATTTAAGATTTTCATGAACATGCATAAATGAGGAATCACGGGAATATCTAAGACGCATGAAATCAAAAGAGTAAACCATGAGGAACTGAATACCTCAAGCTAGATTAGGAACGGAGGGAAAGAGATGAGAATAACAGGATATCTGTTGTCCATCTTGTATTCCTAAGATACTTAGAACAAAACTTTCAAGAACTTGGTAAGACACAATTAAGTTTAAGAACATTTTCACAACTAGAAAATTCAAACTAGTAGAGAAACTAGAATCAAAAACAGATTAGAAAAAATATATGAAATATTTTTTTTTTTAAAGAAGAATTGTTGTGTTTAAAGAATCTCACTGATTCCAACAAACTTTGAAGAAACACAAAGTTACCAAAGTTTAATGAACCAGTGAAGAACAGAAGAACATAAATTAATTCACAAATCTAAAATCTGTAACACATACCAGAATCTGGAAAAACAAAATGAAGATCAAGCCCACTGAATGCACAGTGTCCCCTTAAGGAAATTATTCCCCTCTAGTATCCGAGGTTTGATTTGGAATATGTCCTCCCAGGATAGAATGATCTCAATCACCAGTGTATTGATACCCAAAACGCTGGTGTCAGCGAACCACTCAACGACAATAAAGTACACTTTAGAATACTAGATTTAGTAGTAGAAGAAGAAGTCCAGAAATTAGTTCTTCTAAAATGAGAGAAAATTCCTCAATTTATAGAAAACAAAGGATAGTGTGAAAAGGTTCTTATTGTGCCTTACCGGAAATGTCACAAACCTTTGGAAAAGTCACAATCTTTCAGAAAGATCACAACCTTTCATAAAAGTCACAACTTTTCATAAAAGCCGCAACTTTTCATAAAAGTCACAACTCTTCATAAAAGTCACAACTTTTCATAAAAGTTACAACTCTTCATAAAAGTCGCAACTCTTCATTTTCCATTCACACCTTTTAAAACCCAACACATAAATCATAATCATGTAAATAATTGAAAATGGTTCGGTTAATTAACATTTTGGCTATTTAATTTAATTAATTAAATAAATAATTAAAATAAACTGTGTCCAAAAAATAATCTCTCGATCGATCATTTTCCAAAGCCAAAGCCAAAGCTGAGCCGAGCGACGACGACGACGGCGCGAGGGGGGTCCCTCTTTCCAACCCTTTTAACAATTAATAGGAGTGTTTCTATATTTAAACTCTTCTATTTTTCTTTCCTCCACCGATGAGGGAGAAATGCCTTTTTCACTAAAGCATAAGAGGACTTTTCAAGTTCCCAACTTTGACTTTTCCTTTTTTTTTCCATCTTCCCTCCATTTCCCATTAACTCTTGCTACATACCCAACAATCCCCCACATGAATGGGGAATGTGTAATGACCCTCTTGGTCATTTCTGTGTCTTGCCTTCTGTGTATCGTTTAGAGCGTTCCTATGGCGACCCCAAGTCATTTATGACTTGCTGGGACTGACAGTTCGGTCACCTGGTCGTTCGTTTGGTCTTGGTGC